>JBCJKH010033092.1:0-10021 GCA_039877255.1 Loriculus beryllinus
GAACAGTCTGGGTTTGAAGGCACCTTCAAAACTCCTCCACTCCAACCCCCTACAATGAGCAGGGACATCTCCAGCTAGATGAGGTTGCCCAGAACCAAATCCAGCCTGGCCTGCAATGTCTCCAGGGATGGCACATCCAGCACCTCTCTAGGCAGCCTGTAACAGTGTTTCACCATCCTCATTGTCAAGGACTTTTTCCTCACATCCAGCCTGAATTTCCCTCTTTTAGTTTAAACCCATCACCCCTCGTCCTGTCACAACAGGCCCTGCTTAAAAGTCTCTCCACATCTGTCTCATAGGCCCTTCTTTAAAGAACTGAAAGGCTGCAATAAGGTCTCCCTCGAGTCTTCTCCAGGCTGAACAACTCCAACTGTTTCAGCCTGTCCTATAGAAAAGGTGCTCCATCCCTCTGATAATTTTTGTGGCCCTTCTCTGGACCCTTTCCGACAGGTCCATGTCCTTCTTGTACTGAGGACTCTAGACCAGAGTAGAAGGGCAGAATCACCTCCCTTGACCTGCTGGCCACACTCCTCTTCATGCATGAAGATATTTGTTCTGCCTGAACTTATAGGTAAACTCTTAAAACTGCCAGATAGCCATGAGTAACTGCAAGCACAGTAATGCCTTGTAATGAACTGAAATCAGGGCCTTAGCCCTTGACACCAAAAAGGGTCTCCCCTGTGATGAGGTAAGACAGAATGGCCAGGCAATGTACTGATTTTCACAAGTAGTTAAAATAACTACAGTTCCTGTAAAGAACAAGATATTTGTCAGAACATCTTCAGGAGGGTCATAACGGGTTTTAAATGTGGAGTAGGATCTTGATGTTCTGTTTTCAGCATGTGTACTTCAGCAAGCACTAAGGCTTGCTTTGGACTAAGCCAATTTGATTATCAAGAGGAAACTAACTGTACAAACAGATTTACAGCTGCAAAACGCATCCGTATTCCAAACATATGAGGCCAGGCTCACCAGTGGGAACACTTCTACCAACAAGGGCTGACTTCAGCTCAATGTATTCACTAGCCAATTTGACCATGGTGGGAATTATTCAAATGGCAAAATCCGATTAAATCCTCTGCCGCTTGCAAGAAAGGACACTATTTTACTGGAGAATTTTATGGACAATAAAATTTAAATTGTCTGGAAAATTGGAATGGATTTCCATTTCATTTCCCAGCACTAATGAACAGATCACCATTTAAATGATGACAGAACCATTTAAGTGCATATCATTTTTCTTCTACAGTTTATACAGGGTAATGCATGGCCATTTTCAAGTACTTGCTTATAATTAAATCTCCAGATACTGCTTCTAGATTTTACTGACTTACACCATTATGAAGGCTTTCGCTTTGAAGGCTGGTTTTTATCTCCCCTCGACTTACCTGAAATGGTTACCCACAATTGGAAGCAAACTCTCCTGTTTTTAAAATCTATTACCGAAACAGAACTACACATAAAAACAACAGTCAGGAAAAGATTAGAGAAAGGAGTGAATAAAAAGGAAAAGTTGCTGCATTTTCACATGAAACTGCTCACATACACAGCTTTTCTGGTTTCTCTATTTACCACAGTTCCTCTGAGATTCTTATGGTGTTTTCCACAAAGTCTTGCAGGAAGGAAATCTAGAGAGGCTCAAAGAGATAATCTTTTACCCAAACTTTCTGGCCCGTTCCCTACAATGCTGGCTCAGGCCCATTCCTGTTGGCAATTCTGCAGTAACCTACCTGCGGCCTCTGAGAGTTCAGAACTGGATCTGAATTTTGCATAGCAAAGCCACCATCCAGCACTTACATATACTGAATTCTGCACTGCACTTCCCCTCATCACTGGGGCAACACAAGAGTTTGACAGCTAAAGTCACTTGCTGACAACCACCCAAGCATCACTCTCTTGGGCAGCACTCAGTGACCAAAAGGAATCACTGTGATTCCTTCTGGTCATTGCTCCAGACCTCATCTAATGAAGGTATCTTACATTTGAGTGAGATACTCAGAGTAATCTGTTGTTGCCAATGATAAACGGATTCAGGTAGATTCTCTCTACTCCCACCAGAGTGCCCAAGGGGGAAGTTGGTAGCTGGCTGCATTTCTTGCTGAGTACATTCATATCTGAATCCACAGTAAGACTACAAGAAGAAAAGGCCTAAAACCTCCCCTGAGGCTGCAATGATCTCACTTCTCATTAGGCTTAAAACCTCAACTCAGCTATGCACTTAAACACAGGCTTTAAACACTACTCCACAGGTGTGAGCATGTATGCCTGTGATCAATGTTAAGGGTAGAGTCAGGAGAAATACTGGGACAAAACAGGTCTCTTTGACCACCAACTTTCATCCACCGAGTTACAAAAGCTTTTGCTGCCTATGTAGTAAGTACATCACAGTCCTTCTTTAGGCTTTGTCCTCTCTGGGAACAAAAGAAAAGGTAAAATTTTAGTGCCTATAAATTAGACCCATATAAAAGCAGAGTGTGATCAAGGTACATGGTTTCATTGTGAAGCAAACCAGAGGTGGGTGGAAGGGTCCCAGCTGGTGGATATGAAAACCTGCATATCCCTTGTCCCCCAGATTCCAGAGGAAAGCAACTTCTCTGGATTAACTGCACTGTCACCAGACTAAAAAGTAGTTAAACACAACCCTTAAAACAACAGAAAGAGTGTAACCGAAGGAAGCCTGGGTCTTCTGTAGCTTACCTAGCTTCCACTCACCAGCATCCTTCCAGCTGACTTTGCTCCAAGCAGTCACACTGCACAACAACCAGTGATCTCCACTGACTGCACACAAAGGTTGTGTTAATCATCAAGGAGCTGTCAAGCCTGTTCAGTTGACAGGCCAGCCCACTAGGGTTAAGACCATGGCTGCACCTGACAGGATGAACCAATACCAGAGTTAAGGACAATTATTTTTCAGTTCAGATCAACTTTACTGTGAAATTAAGTCCCTAAAGCTATTGGCCTTAACTGGATTGTGCTGTGCCTGCCTGTTTTGCTTCCCTGCAGCTCAGCCTGAAGCTTCTGCTGTAATCACCTTGGTAAGCCAGGCTCCTGGGGTGTTGTGATTTCAATAACCACAGAAAGACTGCAAGATGCTCTCCAACTGACACTGAGTGACCTGCCAATACCATCTTGCACACGCAACAAGTACAAACAAGTTATGAGATCATATTCCATGTAGGGTTTTCAAACACTTCTCAAACAAACCTTCAGACAAACCGGTCCAAAAGCTTCCCTTCTCCAGTGCCATTAAGTAGCTACAAGTATTTAATGATGTTTATAACACAAATAAGAATACTTTTTTAATTATGTTGTTATGTTTTTAATTATATCTGAGATGAAGACAACATTCACAGCTGAAGACTAATTTGAGGTGGTTAAAGAATAATTGCCACCAGAATGACTAGGTCTGAGTCATGCTCCTCCCACACACTCATCACAGATGCACTTGCAGGCCAAAATCAAGAGGTGCATACACTATGTGCAGGAATGTGACACATCCTGCACATCCACAGTGGTTTGTCTAGGGGGCCTGCTTTACTGACAAGTAAAATGACAGGTTAGTGAAGACACATACAGCTTATCGAAAAAAAAAACCAAAACCACTGAAACAACTGTTAGGGTTTTTAATGAGAAACCATGGATGACTGCACGTGAGAAGAATGCTTTCCTCTGGAGTGATGAAGAGTGTTATAGCCTAACTTTCAGAAATGAGCCATCATTACTGTTCCTATGGCTCCACTTATGAAGATGCCTGTCTTCCAGGCTGACTCTGCTGGTTTATTACAACTCAGCAGGACTGAAAGCACCAGCAAAGGTAAGCATGCATACAGCTGGAGTTCCACACCTAACTTCTACAAGAGATATATCATTATATTCAGGGGTAGATTTTACTGCATAAGAGATACTGCCTCATTATGTTGAAACCATCTAACACCTAAAAACATCAAATAGCTGTGTTTTGTGCTTTGGTGAGTTTGCCATCAAGCCAGCACAAAATGCAAACATATCTGCACATATACAAACTTACACAGTCAGAAGTAATGATATGGTAATATGGGAACTTTTCAGAGCACTCTATTGCTTGTGCAGAGCCTGAACCAGTGAGGCACAAAACAATGGCGTCTGCAGATGCTGTAAACTGAAGCTGGCCAGTAAAAGGTACAGAGGACTCTCTAAGATAATGGAATACCTCTGTAAATAATTTGCATCTACAAACCTCATGCAGTAATTGAGCACACAAAGCTTCTCCTTGCTTACAGAAGAACGATTTAGGGAAGGCTGCAACTATATCCCCTGCGATGTCTGGAATACAACAGATCTGCATTTCAAACCTCAGTGCAGGAGCAGAGACTTGAACTCGGTCTGAGCCATTTTCCTGTAGACTTCCTTCACTGAAATGTGACTGGGTATTTTGAGAGA
The DNA here is from genome assembly GCA_039877255.1 of Loriculus beryllinus. Lineage (NCBI taxonomy): Eukaryota > Metazoa > Chordata > Aves > Psittaciformes > Psittacidae > Loriculus > Loriculus beryllinus. Next base: position 4,420 of record JBCJKH010033092.1, read on the forward strand.
AAGAGAGAGGAGAAGAAAAGAGGCTTTTTGAGTTCAGAAAGAGTCAGACCTGTTCCAATCTCCAGAAATACAGCAGGAATATGAAGCCAAAATCTCCGTATCCTTAGAGCCTTTTAGCCATGAAGTAACCGACTAGAACAGGAGAGACAGGTTATCTCTGGCCATAAACACACACCTCTCTGCTCTTACCTCTCACAGTAGTGCATTTTCTGGCAGGCATGTTCCAGGAAGCTTTCCTTTGAGAGGTTCTCCAGCAGGTGAGGAACACCTACTATCCCATCTAGCATCTCCCAAAGAGCCTAGGAAACAGGCAATTTCTAAGATCGATTTAAGTGATTTTCACATGTCTGCATGAACAGTCTTGGGACCCCCAGGGATGTAAGGTGGCTGCAGCAATTGCTAAGAGTAGCTAAAGTCTCAGTTTAAGTTAGCACTAGCACATCATCAAGAGTCAAACCTCAGAGTAAACTGTTCATCACTGCGATTCAGGGCACATGAGATCAGAACAATGACTCCTCCAGATCTTAAGTCCTCATGTTTGGACTCCAAAGTCCTGACACAGTTGAGAACCTCACTCTCTGCTGCCACACCACCGGATCTAGCCTAATCCTGCAGCAGCCATTAATGAGGTATTCCCTGACAATTCCTGCAGATCAGGGATTATTTTCACAACATCGCAGGACTTCCAAGACAGTTTTTGCAGTTATCACAATTCTTCCTCTTGTTTAAGCACTGAAGAAATTGCCTTCTATAATTCTTTGCCACATATAGTATAATCTAAGTAGCCTTCTACCAGATCTTAAATTCTTTGCCCCACTGACGAAGGCAATGAGAAGACCTTGTGTCCCTGCCCACGGCAGGAGGGTTGCAACTAGATGATCTCAAGGTTCTTTCCAACACTAACTGTTCTATGATTCTATAATTCTACACAGTAACTCGAGGCTAACAGTAGGAGCTGGGCAAACAACTGTGGTAAATATATTCCATGCCATTTACAGGCATTGAAGTTATCAAATTATAAAGAAGTAGAAATGCAGAAACGTATTTTAGCACTTAAACAAACTGTGGTAATAACCTGCATGCTCATCTTTTAAAAGCTATGTGCAGTGAAGACTGCTTGTAAGCTCTGTGCGTCGCCACGAATATTGATTTACTGGTCTTAGGAACAAGGCAAGGATAGAAAGCTTTTCAACAGCTCAAATTTTGGGTATTCTATAGCTAGCACTGGCTGACAGATATTAATGGTTCTTGACAGAATACTCATCTTTGATCTGTTGCTGTAATCAACCAGCACACAAGCACCAGGCTATTAAAATATTTTTCTGTCAAGCTCACTTGACATGCTTTGAATGGTTACACAGCCCTGTTGGTGGTTTCATTATTCTGGGGGTTGCTTTTGGGGTTTTGGTTTGTTGTTCTCTTCTTGCCTGTTTTTTAAATAAAGACAGCCTACCTGCAAATCACACAGCTAGATTGGCTGGACAAGCATCTCCTGAAGCTGTCCCCAAAATATCACTCCTGATGTTGAGCATTCAGGATCCAGTCACCATGGTTTCAGCTCCCTCTGACAAATGTTCCTCTGATGGGTAACAGCCTATCTGCCTTCTCCATCTACACATACACACACGTTCTCTTCTTTGAACCTTTTCCTGCTGTCAAATTCTTGCCATCTACCTGGCCCCAAAATTATGCCTCATGCTTGCTTCCAGAAGTTGTGCCCTCCTATTTTCTCCCACCTCTTCCAGTTTTCCCTTCAACACTCTGTCTTCCTTCAGCCTTCCAGAAACCTGTTATGGGAGCAGTGATTTAGCAGTCTCTCTGCATCACAGAGCCTGCAAAATTTAAATCAACAGTTCAGCAGCCCCATCAAGGAGGCTGCCAGACCTTCTTGGCCTCAATAGAGAAGCCTAATGACTAGGAGGGAATCAAAGTTGGCTGAGACAACAGGGAGCCTTCATGGGTTGGAGGAAGGGAGAAAAGGGAGAGACAGGGATGCAAGCCTAAGTAAGAGGGGGTATGAAAGAGCAGAAAAGGAAGATAGGTGAGGTTGGGAATGTGCAACACAGAGCACCAGATGATACCGGGACTGGTGAAAACACAGAGAGGGTTTAAACATCCAGTTTTGTGTACAGGCTTGCCTTTACCGATACTAATGCCCTCCAAGTCACAAAGACACACTTCAGTAGCACTGCAGAGGTAGAGAATAGCTAGACAGTGGTACCCTATGTAGAGAACACAGTAGAAGACATTCTGTACTAGTAAGATGTGAAGAGTTAGAGAGGCAAGGCAGGCAAAGCAGAGACACAGAGCAGTTTGTAGAAGGTCACAGTGCTGGGAACTCAGCCCAGCCATGCCAACTCAGGTCCTTTTTCCCTATGCTCTAGTCCCTGCTGGCTCCTGCACTGTACCTGCAGTATTTTTTAGCACTGATGAGATAAGCAGCAGAGTTTGGGGTTTTTTTTTTTCCCCTTTTTGCTTTTCCCTTTGCCTCTCAGCTTATTTCCTTTGCAGGCCATTACATTCATTTACTGTGTCCAGAATCTTCTGCAACTTCTAGAGGCTAACAAGCACTGATAATCTCTGAACATTTGGTAACCAGCTCCCAGGAGAGTACAGAAACAATGTCTCTGGGTAAATCTTCATTTTTGCAGGAAAAAGAAATCATACCAAAACCCTGCTGCTTAATGAAGAAACTGTTTTAAGACAGCATTCACTAAGACCTGTAAGTGAAATGCTGCAGCAGTAGGCTGAGCTGTGGCTAACAAACATCCCTAAAATCTTTGTTTGAAGAGTGTCGACATTGTGACTGCAATGCAAGACACTTTAGAATGTGCAATTCAGACCAGAGAAACACAGTGCCTGTAATAACAAATAGCACAGTGAGAATGTTGTCTTAGCTAGAGGCTAATGAAAATAAATTGCTCATTTTTTTTATATCTTAAAGCAAATACAACAAAACCCCTGATGAAGGCTACTCAGCTCAGAAGAACACAAACCATCTTGTCATTAAATGGTGCAGTGTACCACCAGGGTCTCAGTCAACAGCCCAGTATTTGCAGTGTGTTTGAACTGCTGTTGTCTGGCCTAAAGCATCAGTCCGATGGCTCAAGCTTTCACACAGACGATACTAAACAACACGATGAATAGGGAACGAAGGAAAGATGTATCTTCACTGACCAAGTTCTTCTCTCCCTCACAGGTACTTCAAGCAGAGTATTATCCCTCAGCTGACAAATACTGAACCACAGCACTGACTTTACTGCAATGAGAATTACTAGCCACTGCAGTATCTCAAATATCAATTATCTTTATCCAAAAGATAAAGGAGAAGCAACCAGAATTGAAGAGTTTGGGAATTAATAAGTCTCTGCCATAATCTACTTACAAGAAGATGCTATGTCTCTACCTTAAAGTAAATCTTGACAGTGCTTTCCACCGAAAATCCACATCCTTACTGATTTGCACCAGACCTCTGCTGGCTTTCTGAACAGCAGCAACACCAAAATTCACTGCTCATTCCAGTATGGCTACCAAAGACAGGAATATCTCATAAAGCTCAAAAACAGTACCCTCAACTTTCCTACCATGCTATGCCACTGGTGATTCTGCTATAGCTCACTATAGTCAGCTCCCAAATCCTGTCCCTTTACAAGTCAATGGCTCTCCACAACAAACTGTGATGCAAACCAGCTAACTGTACAGGAGGGAAAATATACATAGATTAATGCTACAGCAGCCAAGCAAGACTTTTCCTCTCGGGGTCTGCACAGCCAGCACAGCACCCATAAGCATAACACACAGCACACATACGTACCAAAAAGGCAAAGCAGTGTAAACTCCCACGACCCAGGAGGAGACTCACACTTTCAAAGAGCTTCTAAAGCAGTTATCAATGACATTTTTACAATAGAGTTTTACTAAGAGAAAGTTTAAGTGGAAAAAGTGTTTGCAGTGTTGGTGCTGACACGCGCCAGTATCACACACTCACTCCTCAACTCTGCCAACCCAAGCCAGATTTCAGAAAGGCCCCAAGTAAGGGGGAGCCTGAAGGCAAATGATTAAACAGCTGATGTCTAGGACAAGAGTTTAATTAATGTAACCAAACCCATAATTAGGTTAATTGCAACACACAGACATCACCAATTAACTCACTAATTGCCTGTCCCACATATCTAAAAAATCAGTGCCTGAAATGAAGTACACAGCCCTTTCTGAAATCACAGAGGGCTAGAGAGGAGCACAGCAGAGGAGGATGTACTGCCTGAGTAAGACACAAAGGAGGATGCTTGTAAGGATCTCAGCAAACAAAAAAATGCAAAAAGCTCCAACTTTAGACAATCCCAAACACACCACCAAGTCACACCTGGCTGGCAGATGTGCACAGCAACACAGCTTGGGTGAGGTCTAGCACAGAACTGTCTGTGAACCATGTCTGTGGATGCTCCTGCAGCTGGATGCCCAGCACATGCTGCTTCTCCCCGTGGCTGCTTCCTCATAGTTTGTGGATGTGGTCATACTGCTAGGCTGGGCTGCAGGCACTGGCAGCTAAAGGATCTTCAGAGCCGGACTTTCAGAAGCTAAACATGCCCATCTTCCCCTGAGTTGCACTAAAGTCAGTTACCTCCCTGTTTCCCTATCTCCCATGATTAATTCTCTTGTGATTCATCCAGAGAAGGCAATACATATAATTTTTTGTGTCTATTCAGCAATTCAACTGACATTAAACTATGCATACAGCTATCTCAGTAACTGCATAATTTTGTGTGTCTTTCAAGGCAAGCATTTCCCAATGGGCTGCTATTAAAGGTCCTTGCATTGTTGGTGTGTTTCTTGAAAGAAGGCCTTTTTTTTTTCTAAGGATTCTCCTCTGTGAGTATTCTCTTGCTGTCATATTTCAATTTCCAGCCCTGCTGTTCTTACATATATGCTCTGAAAACCAAAATCCTGCTTTGTTACATGGACAAACACCACCCTTGCTCTCAGAAATGGCTGACCTTGATTATCTCAACTTGGAAACAGAAAGACTTAGAAAGTTAGAAAAATGAGCCAAATGGGAAACAGAAAGAAAATGTGTAGACAACTGTAATTACAGGTGTTGCTACATTTTGTTTCTAATACTATCATGATGGCAGCAGACAGATAATAGCAGTAAAATCAGAAATGGTAGGAAGGACTCAGTACACAAGCAATAACATAAAACATATCATCAGCCTGTGGAAGGCAGAAAGCTACCAATAAAGAAAGCTTTTTCTTTGGGTATTCAGGTTTTTTTTTCCCTTTCTAATGGGAAGACACTGGTCCAATCAAGCTGGTCTATGATCACAGAATCATTTAGCTTGAAAAAGACCTTTAAGACCATTGAATCCAATCAGAAACCTAACACTGATGAGTCCATCACAAAACCATGTCCCTAAGCACCACCATCTGTATGTCTTTTCAATACCTCCAGAGATGGTGACTCAATCACTGCCCTGGGCAGCCTGTTCCAATGCTTCACAATCCTTTCAATCAAGAAATTGTTCCTTAGCTCCATCTAAACCTGCCCTGGTGCAGCTTGAGGCCGCTTCCTCTTGTCCCATCCCTTGTTCCTTGGGAGCAGAGC
>JBCJKH010033095.1:0-23321 GCA_039877255.1 Loriculus beryllinus
ATTTCTAGAGTCCAGATTTCAATGGAGTTTCCTGCCAGCAGAACCAGTGGATTGTGCCATGACAGGAGGGATCTCTTAAGGGACAGTCATCCCCTTCCTAGTGCAAACAAGCTTTACTAAATCATGACATTCAGAGAACAAGAAATAATAAACTACTGTGTTCTAGTAAATGTAGTGGATCTTGTTTTGCATTGTTTGAACTAAGGATTCTCAACAAAACTTACGCTTAAAAGAGTTGCATAACCAGACATTTTAATATTCTTTCCGTTTTTTTCCTTGCCTTTTAAATTGTCATGTTATACTAAGAAAAATCAATGAAGACTTTCATGTGCCATAACAACAATTCAGTAAAAATAAAGACAGAAAATCACCATTCTGTCTTTCTATCAGAAGTCTGTATATTCCTTTCATTCTTTCCAGTGGAACTAATAATTGTATTTAATTTATATTTGCCTAAATCATATGTTTTTGAGATATTTCCAGCTTTTATTTATAAACCTGGTGAGAAAGATCAACTACTTTTGACAGTTTTACAGTGAATGACTCTTAGAAGTAAAGTTGGACCTTACGTGTAGCAGATGTATCTGGATTTGGGAATCCAGTTAGTCAGCTTTGTACTGACTTTCTCTGGGACTTAAAGTACTCCATAACTTGTGATACTTCTTGTGAAAAATAATTGTGCCCTGCCGTTCTCTCTCTCTCTTTCTCAGTTTTCTTGGTGATAAACTAAACCTAAGAACACTCATAGAGCCGAGTTCTGAACTTCTTACAGCCAAGCTGATTATTTCTTTCAATGGCTGGAAGCAGACTTATATTCCATGAATTCGTCTAATCATTTTAACCAATATATATTATTTATGTTTTCAGCAGTATTTTGTGAAAATGAGATATATGTGTAATAACGGCTTTGGAAAAAAAAATCTATCCTAAAAATTCCATTAAGTATTATTTTCCTTAAACTTAGCTTACTGTAAAGCATTTCATCTAGTATCTAAATAATTTTATATTCTCAGGTTTTTGACATCCTTTATAATAAACAGATTCTAGAACTTGGCACAATGTTTCAGTTTCCCCTAGCCATAAAAAGAGGAATAATCATCTGTCTAAGTGCAAGTCACAGTTCCTTTCTCTGAAGACTTAAGGATAGCATTAGCAATTTTTTTCCATAGCATTTCAATGGGAATTCATGTTGACAGCTTGTCCATTATAACTTCCGAGTTTTTTGCAAGGCCATTGCCTGTTAACAACACATAAACTCAAAGGATTCCTTCGTAGATCAAAGTGGGAAAAGTGTATGCTTCACAGAAAAAAACAGACACAGAAGAAAAAAAGCCTAATGGAAGGGAGCCACCTGCTTTACTCTAGGAGATCAGATACAAAAAATCTCCAAGATATTTGGATGAGGGTAAAGTGTGTCAGACTGGTGAAGTGAAAAAAAAAAAACAAACCAAACCAAACAACAAAAAAAACACCAAGACAACTCTATACAAATAATGATAATTGTGTAATTTTAATTTTATGATATCATTTGATTTGTTTATAAGACAGCTTATTGAAGCTGACCATGTTCTAAAAATGAGCTGGGTAAGAGAATATTGGTATGCTGTGAAGTGTGAGTACTGGGCATCATTTATAGATTTGGTGATGAACGCCCCACCTAAAGTTAATACAGCTCAGTTTGGACAGGTTACTTGCTCTGATATGACAGAAAGAAAGTTTTCCAGCCTATGAATAAACTTAGGTGTGGTGAGTTAACTTTGGCTGGCTGCTAGACACACACCCAGCTGCCCTTGCACTCCCCTTGTACATCAGCTTATGGATCAAGATAATAGGGAAATTGGTCATGATCACTAATTACTGTTACAGGCAAAACAGACTTAACTTGGGAAGATTAATTTACTGTTGATGAAAACCTAGAACATTTCCTCTTAGCCTGCCAGGAAATATGCTTCTGCACAGGCTTCTCCCCATAGGCTGTACAACCTGACAAGAGCCTGCCCCAGCAAGGGCATTCCCTGGGTTGCAACTTCCTTTGGAGCACATCCACCTGCTCTGGTGTAGTATTTGCACACATGGCAGTGTGGATATCTGCTCCCCTGTGGTCCTCCATGGGCTTAAAGAGGCCAGCCTCTTTCGCAATAGTCTTCTGCAGGGGCTTCAGAAGAATCTCTGGTAGAGATTGCCTGAACCACCACCTCTCTCTCCTTCTTCTCTGACCTTTGTGTCTGCAGGCTGATTGTCAGACTTTTTCCTTGCTTTCTTATGTTCTGCTGCACAACGGTTTTTACTCTCTCTTAAACATACTTTCCCAGAGGTGCCATCATATTGGCTGCTGGACTTAGCTGTGCCCTAAATTCTCTGAAACTGGCTGGAATCGTCTGTGTCTGGCACATAGTGCAATGATGCTAGTGTGGTAGTTCACTTAATTTCAGTATTATTAATTTTATTTTTTTAATTATAATTAAGCAAAAAAATGATCCATTACTTGATAGATTCATAATTTATTCTGCTAATGTGCAAAGCTGTAATAACAGAAGTAGTATAGATACAAATGAACATAAATTAAGGACACTAGACAAGAGAAATTACTGAAACAGAAAAAAAGGCAGAAAATTGGAACTGTGAATTGAGATTTTTTATGAGCACAACAAAGAAGACTCATGTTTGCCAAACCCGAATGTGATTAATATAGCAAAAAGACTACTTCTGGAACCTAGACACAGGTTTTTTTGGCAGTATGTAGAACTATCCCCATCTTCCCATGGGATATGTAATTCAATTAGTTTAGGTAATGCTAACTAATAAATCATCCTATATACACCCAGCTGGAGAGCTTATAGGAAAATAAGTTGTTTTCTCACAATTCCCCCTGGATATCTGAATTTGCATTCTGTCAAAGCAAGTGTAGTACCTGAAAGAAATCTGAGTGCCCTTGGATATTCTTAAAGAATTAAACCTCCTGAAGTTACAGGAGTGTGAGAATAAATTTAAAATACTGGATTTATCTAGACTGAGTGGTAGCAGCAAAACAAGCCTCCTCTGGGATATAGGCCAGAACTAGGTTTCTGTGCTCAACAGCAAAACCACATTTTTTGCACTGGCAACTGCACTAAGCTCACCTGTAATTCTGGGAAAACATTGATTTGCTGCTACTTTGCATGGTTTAAATTTGATTACTTTCATGTTAACTTTATCAGAGGTAATTGTTATTATCTGATACATAAACATTTCTACATGTTTCTGTTTGCAATTTTATGCATTAATTTATAATGAGAAAGTATTTATCAGGAAATACTGATAAAAGTCTTGTGTGCATTGATTAATATAATAATTTTGTATTCTGTCCAGAATTGCCTGACTAATGTGACTTTCTTTCACTGGTATATGCCCTATTATAAAAACTTAAAAAGAATAATTGTATAAACTATGGTTCAAAAACATGCTTTAAACTTTTAATAAAGGAAATATGAGTGGGAAGCACATACTTACAGATGTAAGACTTCTTATATAACAATATATTTGCATCTCACCAAGATTAATTAATAAGAACATGCATATTTCAAAAATTAGTATGAGTTGCAATCAGAGGATCTTTGTGTAGACAAAAATTATCCCAAATTAAAGCTTTTTGTTTATCAGACAATAAAATAAAGTCTTAACACTTATTCTAATCTCCAGATTCATTCTCTTGCACTTGCTGTTGAAATGAATGAATAAGTAATGTGTTTTAAAGCAGTGTAGTCAATTATTCTGTCTCTCCTCAGGAATGTGAATCTGCTCCCTGCATTAATGGAGGTTCCTGTCAAGATGCTGTCAATGCATTTGTTTGTACTTGCCTGAGTGGGTACACTGGCAGGTTTTGTGAAGTTGATGTTGATGTTTGCAGTGAGCCTGCACTGAACTCAGTTCTCTGTTACAATGGAGGTGTATGTGTTGATGGACCTGGAAGAACATTTCATTGCAGGTTAGTATGAATATTGTCATATAACTGCTTTAGTTAATACACATTTATTTGCTAAGATTTCAGAGCAGTGGTATTACTTTGTGCAGTACATGAACTCAGTTGAATTTGATGTGATGTTCAATCTAGTGATCAAAAATATTATTACCTTAAACCAGTCACTGTTTAACATCAGGCCCTTTTATCTAGGAACTCATCTTCTATTGCTTTTCTGAATTATGTGTGGAAACTCCTGACATAAACTGACCCTAAATTTTTTTGAGTCATTATGTCATTATGTTTACAGGTATGTATGTACTCCTGTGTTTTCGACTCAGAGAGAATTCATTTACAATCAAATATAGATGACAGGTAGTATTTGACCTACAAGGATGCTAAGGAAGACTCCTCATTAGGAACTGTAGTGACAGGACAAGGGGTAATGGGTTCAAACAGTGGAAGTTTAGGTTAAATATAAGGAAGAAGTTCTTTACTGTGTGGGTTGTGAGGCACTGGAATGGGTTGCCCAAGGAATTGATGAATGCTTCATCCCTGGCGGTGTTCAAGGCCAGGTTGGATGGAGTATTGGGTGACATGGTTTAGTGCGAGGTATCCTTGCCTGTGGCGGGGGATAGGGGCTGGAACTAGATGATCTTAAGGTCCTTTCCAACTCTAACTATTCTATGATTCTATGATTTATAGTATGTGTGTGATGACATATATCCAAAGAAATTTCCTATGATCCATCATCATTCTCTGTCTGTTTAAGGCTTCTGACTAAATACATCTAATCTTATAATCCCTGTTCGATAACTCAAATATGTTATTGTTCAGCTTACACCGCTCAATACATACTAAAATGCTTCACAGTGCAGTGAAGTATTTTTAGTGCACTTAAATACTTCTGCAGTCGGCTGCTACCTGCACAGACCTTCTTTTTTCAAGCTGCAATGTCCTTTCTTCTTTCACAAATGAATTTTCTGAACTAAGTGTTGTGTTGTAAGAGTGTTGTAAGACTACGCTAAGGTAAATTGATGTGAGATTCAGTTGTGATGATACAACAAGAATTATCATACTCATAAATTTTTTCTTCTGAGGGGGTCCAGGGAAAAGACTTCTTTCAGCTCATTGCTCCTTCTAGATTGATATGCTTCAGAAGACAGACACAACTCCTTTCTTACCCTTCAGCAGCTGCTCACATTCCAACTAAAGTGTACAAGTGGAAATAAGAAAACTGAAAGATCATTAAGTTGGCTTCTTCTACCTGCTTTAAGCTGTCTGAACAAAACTTATGTACAGGCTGGAGAATAGGACTGATATGGAGGATGGGAAAAGCAGAATAATTGGAGAATACGGAAGGGAGAGATAGCTTCTACTGTAGCAAAATGCCACAGATACTCAAGTGAGTAAGGAGTCTTACTGCCTGTTACACACTCATTATGGAATGGGCAGGAGGATAGACAAAAATCTGGTATCATTTAGAGACTCCTTGTTTTGTGGATCTGGCTTGGAATGGCTTGTGGTTGGTAAAACTGGAAACAGCCAGTAATGAAAAGCGTCCAGGAATGGATAAATGTCAGGCTGACTTAACTGCAAGCAGTGCTGCCAACTTCAGTTCTGATGTATGTGGTATTTTGGCCCTGTAGTATAGCGAACAGTTCAACTTTTCTTGAATTATGTGGGAACCAATTACATGAACAACCCTACAGGCTTCTTCCTGAAATAAATATTAAACATGCCTTTTGGGATAGCCCTTGAATTGTGTGTTAGCTGAAATATCTTTCTGTCTTCAAACCCTTGGTTTAAAATTGAAACAACTCACTGGAAATGAGAGGGATGTTGGGAGTTGTAATTCAGTTCTATCCTGGGCAAACTGCCTCTGAAGCAGGGCTTCAGGAAACAATCTGAAATAATGCCCACCTACTTTCTTTTGTGTTTTAGTCTTCTTAATTAAAGGAACTGGTTGCCACAACAGCAAACACTGTATAAATTAGCAAATTAATAATAAAGCTGTCATTGGATTCAGCGGGGCTTTCAGAAGACAATTCAACCCCACTTACATATGGTTGATATAATGCATACATATAGGAATTTCTGAAGCCTTTTCATAGTATTCTGCAAGTATTTTGAGGAAGAGAAACTGTTCTTCATCAAATATCAGATTTTTTTCATTATATTTAATCCACAGTTGTTTCATCCTCACTTTTTCACCTTCTGGTCCCAGACCATTTTGCATGTTTAGCTTGGGATTTAAAAAAGTAAACCCAATAATAAAGTATGTCTCCTTCCCCACTCATCCTGGCATTGAGCCTTTTCCAAATGTGTGTTTCAGATACTTAGATTAAGTTCTTGAGTATTATAGCTTCACTGTACTTTTTCAGGATATTTATAGCACATTTGGGTTTTGTAATGCTTTTGTTAGGGAAGACAAAGGTGATTTTTTAATGTCATTCTGTCCCTTGTGATCTATTTTAGGTAATCTTTTTTGAGAATTTAAAGTTATTTAGTGGCATAAGATAACTTTGTTGGTCTGAGAAATATGTAGGGTCACAAGTAAGTTTGATGCTATCCTTCAATTCATAAAGGGAGACTAGTGCTTTTTAAATCTACTTTTCAGATATATTTGATTATTTGCTGAATTACGTGCAGAACTAAAGATTTTTTCCAGCACCTTTCAGCTGCTTTTCAGAATCACGAAAAATCCCTTCCATTAAGGTTGGAAGGGACCTGTGCAGATCATCTAGTCCAACTCCCCTGCTAAGGCAGGACCACCTAGAGCACGTTACACAGAAGGTATCCAGGCAATAATCAAAAGGTTCTCCTGCACTTCAAAAGGCTTAAGGTGTGGAGCTGTGTGCCCCCATCAACCCAAAAAGTTATTTAATAGTATTTGTTTTGACAATCAGTTAGGTTTTATGTGCCAAGTAACAGAAAAGGCAGGTTTCTGTTGGAAGATTGTTAACTGGAAAGGTTCATTTCATTTAGCAGACAGCTTGCAAGGTCTGACTGAAGTTATAAAGTACACATTACACAGAGCTATGTATCTAAGTTTGTCAGAGCACTGAGATAAATGTAAGAAGAAAGTGACTTTATCATACAGAAAGAGTAACTCCACTGGAACATCGGAATCTCATAAAACATGCAAGTCATAAAATGATAGGTTCTCATTTTCGTATATGCTGTGAATATGTGTGTGGTGATCTTTGTCTCCTCTGTGTGAAAACAGGTGCTCCTCCACTTGTATGTAGATAAGGAGATGGGCTCTGCATGACTTGCTGATTTAATAATCAAGTGCATAGTTCTTTACATTTAATGAAGCATCAATATTTTAGGCTTTGCATTGTGTATTAGGTAACATGAAAAAAGGAGAATGAATGTAAAGGTTGAAGTCAACAACCCTCTAAAGGGTTCTTGGAAAGAATATAAAAAGAGCATACATAAATTTTTTCCTCCAGTACTCTCCCATGTTCCCTCAAACATGGGATTTCCTGAGTGTCCTGTGGTTTGTTCAGTAGAAGGCAGTGAGTCTCAGTATTTACACAGTTTCCCCTTAAACCTTTATAAACTTCTCTGAGGAGGGGGCTTTGAGTAGGCAATCTCCAGAGGTTCCTGCCAGCATCAGCTGTTCTGTGACAATACCATTCAGCAGACCCACAGGTCTAGCCTGTTGCATGAAAAAGGCCTCCCTTTTTTAGCTTTGAGCACTGCTCCTGGTAGCTTTATCTCATGTTCCCTTCTTCTGGTCTGAATAAGAAGATTGAAAAGCTGATTCCTAACCAGCTTTTCCTTGATTTTGTGGTCCACTTCCATATTGCCCCATGCTCCTTCCTTTCCAGGCTAAAGATTTTTGGCTTTCCCAGTTTTTCCTTCAGAAGCCATCTCAAACTTCTGGTCATCCTTGTTGCCCTTTTCTCAGGCTTTTTGATTTATATTTTATTTTTTAATTTGTATTTTTTGCTTTACTGACGCAAGGCGATAAGAAGTACACAAAGTATCCAAGCTATGGGCCACTTCGTGATTTATACAGTGGCATATTTTCTTTCTCCTTCTCTAATCCTCCCATAACAGCAATGAGCATTTCATTGATGCTGGCAGGAGAGGGTGTTTCACGCAGGTATTACAGTTTTATCCTTAAGTTGGCTGATGCAGTTTCCATGGGGAATGGTTAGATAAAGTTGGCATACTAACATGGTCCTGTACCACTCCCATGTATAATTATTTTAACTATAAATATGCATATAGATATGTGTGTGTGTTTCCATTACACTGCACTTCTTTATTTAAGCAAAATACCACTTCACTGTCAGAGCAACAAAAACAGGTAATTATGTTAATGACAATTTCTAACCATTCATTCAATTTTATAGCAACAAATTCTCGTGTCTCCATGTGAAAAATACTAGCTGTAATACTATAAAAATAAATAGTATAGTAAAAATGCAGATCATGTCCTGTATTTTTCTTACTTTCTGAATCTACAGTCAAATTCTTCATTTATGCATGTGACAAGCTTATAAGGGAATCTATTTGCTACATGCTAATATAAAGTAAATAATTAATTTAATAAACTGCGTATGCTGTTACTCTTTAACATATCTCTGCACTTTCAACTAAAATCACAACTGTAACCATGAAAATGTTAATATGTAATTTAAAAAGGTAGTTCTCCAAGTGAGTTATAGTTCTGAATTTTTTTAGACATATCTTATTGAGAAGAAGCTTTGGTGCTTATAATTTTTACATACTTTTAAGTTTTTGTTAATACATGCCTTATTGCTCCCTTTTTCATTCAGATTGGATCAAACTGTTATGTTACTCTCTTTGTATGGTATTGCATGAAAGGTAAAGTAACACCACAGCTGCAGAGACACATCCATTTTAGAGAGGTTTCTCATATTATAGCAAATGTATAAGAAGGTCAAGATCACAGGATTTGGAATGAGTATTTAAAGCAAACAGATAATGTATCTAAAAATGTTTGATGTGCACACTGTGCCTGATGGAATAACTGCTATATCTGTGTCTTGTAGCGCTTCTGGGCAAGTGCAGAGAAAAATTATCATTCTGTCACTGAAGTGGATAGTTATATTGATGTTCAAACATTTTATGAAGTCATTTTAGATACCTACAGAGGCATTTTGCCAATTAAATAGCAAAATACAAATAAAAAAAAAATACAAATGGTAGGAGGCTGTAAAGGAAAAAAATACAGATGGTAAGAAGCTGTAAAGGTGGTGTCCTGGGTCCAGCAATAGCATTCATTTTATGTAGCTGGTGCAGTGCTGGGTTTTTCTACTTTAGTCTGAGAATAACACTGATGATAACACACCAATATTTTTAGTTGTTGCTAAGTAATATTTATTCCTATCAATGACTTTTCAGTCTCTCATGCTCTGCCGGTGAGGAGGGGCACAAGAAGCCAGGAGGAAGCAGAGACAGGACAGCTGACCCCAGCTAGCCAAAGGGGCTTAAACCGTGACAGGTGGAGCATGAAGAGAGCAAAGCATTAAGAAACATATCCCAAACATGGCTACCATTTTTATAATTAGATGCACGTTCTGTCTTGTCTTATTTTACTATTGATATTTACAATGGTAGTACTGCATCTAGTTGGAATTACCACACTTCTTACCATTTTAAATTTCTAAAATTCAACAGTAAAGTGAAATCTGCTAGAGAATTAACATTGTCTACAAAAATGCAGACAGCGGTGTCTGGAAATGAGGCACTAAAACCTAGTAGGAAAAAAATCACACACAAAAACAAAACAGAAATCTGGTACAAATCACCCAGCTGCCCAGTCTCAGAATAAAACCATTTTAAAGCTTATGTCTGAATGGCTATTGCCAATGGTTATATTATTTTAATTTTTTTTTTTTTAGCAAATCTTTTAAAAAATCACTCCTTGAGAAGGCACAGGATGTTTATACGCTATGTGTATATTGGTTATGGGTTTGGTTTTGTTTTTTCTAGCTGCGTTGTTTTCTGACTTCATGAAGCAGAAGCTAAACAATAATAGCTACTGGGAATTGTGTTCACATCCCCATTAAAGAAGATGCAGTGACTGAACAGTTGGGAATGTGACTGTAACAGAACATTTCAGGTTTTTCTAGCCACACACAAAGAATATTTAATTTCAGCTTTACCCAAAACATCCATGCCCAAATAAAATCCAGCACCTGGAACAAGATTTAAAATTTCACAGTGCTTTAAGATGCAATGTGGTGCTTATTTATTCAGTGTCACATGTGGAATACTAAAGCATGCTTCCCAAGTGATTCACATACATATCACCTTTGATATTTTTTGCTGTTACTGTCTTCGAAACTTAGTGGTATTTGTGGCATTCTTTTTTTCTTTTTCCTTCTAAAATATGTATTCTGAGTGCATGTACACAAGTGGCACACCTATTGCTAACAATGACTTTGCCTTTTTTATCAAGGGGAAAATATTACTTTTTATTTTAAAACAAAGAAGTGTTAACGTTTCAGCTTTTCTGTATAAGAAAACCTTCTTCCAAACTGCATTCACTTGTCCATAAACTTTGGATGTAAAGAACATAAAGAATTTGAATGACAGTATCTTTCAAGTCATTGTATGAAACAACAGATTTTCCAAAGGTTTTGGGTATTTGGTTGGTTGGTTTTAAAGGGCATTTGTTGGAAAAGGTGCACAATAGCTCATGGCTATTTGGTTTTGTTATACCCTGCATGTAAAAAGTGAGAAAACAAATTACAGCTGAAAAAACCCCAAAAAAAACTTCATTGTAACATTTGATTTTTTATTTTTTTTTAGCACGAGCTGTTTCACATTGCCAGTCAGAGGTACAGATTGTTACTTCTTAGAGAAGAGCACAAACAAGGGCAAGGGAAAGATAATGGGGTAAAAGGGCATTATTTGGGTGAAATGGTCATTTTCACAGCCCAGAAAAATAAAAAATGTTTTTCCATCTAATTTCAGTGTTGGAAATGGATGTTTCAGAATCAGTCTGTAGGGGAGCCATACAATTTTTGAGAAATGCATGTGTGTCCCAATATGCATGAATGTGGTTCGATACACCTTGGAATTTGATAGTAATAAATAAATATAAATAAGTCCATCTGACAGAGTAATAGTACCAGAAAGGTATTTTTTTACCATATAAACTTTCTGTAATTTCAAGTATTATTTATTCTACCCATATTGAAAATCATACATAAGGTGTTGTGTTCTGTCTGAATGTGGCATACAATGTAATTCTATTGTAAAACTTCTGTTTGCATTATTATTATATTCAATTGCATTATTATTATTTTCAGTAACTTTAATATTGATGCATAGTTCTTTGTACTTGTTTTCATTTTGAAGAATTTGGGGGGAGTAAATGGAACACAGGAACTGCTATTTAATGTCAGGCCTCAGCTTCATCTTGTTCTCTGTACTTGTACTATACTGTAACCAGACTTCAGAGGAATGCCTGAAGAACTCAGTAGAAAAACTACGTATTTTTCCCCACCTATTCATATACCACCATGTACAGATCTCAGTGTGACTGGTCAGAGGAAGTAATTGCCCTGAAGCATTAAGTTTAAGATCCTTCCCAAAGGTTATTTTAATGCATTTTTGCATTAAATATGGATATTTCTGTATCCCATAAAATTTCCAAGCCCTTCCAAGCTTTCCTTCATGTCTACCATTAAATATTGCTTATTTGTTATAAATATGATCAGTAATAATGTTAAGTAAGTAAGTCATGTATATTGCTGTATATGTCTTTCTTTTTTATTTCTTCTGGAACTCAGTTTTCCCCAAACAAGTATTTGTTATTCTAGATAGGTCTCCCTAGAGAAACTTGTTTCCTGCAAAAATGTAGGTTCTCTGTCTTGTTCTCAGTGAGCACTAGGGAATACGTACTTCACGTACTAGATGCTTTGGTTCCTACTAAGTATTCCTGTGATTTTTCTCATTTTTTGTCAACAGTCTTCTTGTGATGATAGGAAATGTAACTGCTCTCAAATAATAAATAAAGGGGAATGATGACACTTCTAGAAAGTGACTTGCCCACCTTTGCTTTCCAAGTGTAGAGGGCTGGAAGAAATTAGTTGATTGCAAGAGTAATGGAAATAGGGAACAGAAGACATAATTTGTCACTGCCACTGCTTTATTGAAATGAATGTATCGTTTACATGCTAAATATTCCACTGAATGTACAAGAATAATTAAAACAGCACCACACAAACAACCAAATAGATGAGAGACCACAGTTGCCAGGAAAAGTATCCGAGACTGTCCTAAAGTTTGGCTGTGTACAACCTATTCCACTTCAGAAAATTTCCTGTTTGGTAAAGACTCTGACATTTACTCAAAGAACAAAATCTATTCTTTGATTTATTTTTTTCATAAGGAAAAATCATCTGGTTTTATTCCTTCCAGCTATTTAGTGATGTTTGATGCAAGACTTAGGAAAGATTAAAGCACAACATTGTAAGGTTTAAACCAGTTTTATATTACACTTTTACACTGGTAACAACTTCAATTTCTTTTGTATTATGGTTTGTAAATCTCTCAACCATTTCCAATATCTGCAGCTGGGTAGATTCAGAAATTAAAATGGGACTCTAGGTACTACACTGGCAATGTGAGAACTGAAGTTATCTCAGTATGGTAAACTTTTAAAAAAATAGGATGATAGGAAGCTTGTGCAATGCCTTCATTGTATCATTTGAAGTATCTTCTCTAGAGAGGTATTGTGCACTGGGAAAAAAATGAGAAGCATCTGTTTTTCACTCCAGGTCTTGCCAGGTTTAAAATACCAAATCAGTTTTAACTGAAAAATTAAGTTTATAGATTACTGATGTGCAATCCCAGTATTTGAATGAGATGTGGCAGAAGATGATGTAGTGATGATTAAGTTTATGTGGATACAACTGATGAACTTATGAATTAGAATCTCAAAAAATGAACAAACAAATGCATTTTCTGCTGGAGAGTGCACCTGATTCAGGCCATAGATCTATCTCCACCCCTTTGACAATACAGAGCATTCACTGCAGCTACAGAGATCACAAATTCCGGTTTTACCAAAATGGACAAACTCATTCCAGCAGGAGCAAGCATGACTAGCTGCAGTGTCTCCTTCCTTCTAACAGGAAGAAAATTGTCTGAAAACAGCTTGACGGTGTAGCTGCAGTATTGGGTTAGTACCTTCTTACTTGGCATCCAACTAGACTAAACCACATCTACCATCTACTGGGCATTCTCTCAGAAAATAAAAATATTTAAAGGGTTAACTAAAGGTCACAGAGCCTGTCTTTTCATCTGCAGTTTAGCTTCTCTCCCACAGCTTCATTATACTGGTAATAAAAAGTTTACAGAGTCTTGTGAGGCCAGGAGGGGA
Source organism: Loriculus beryllinus (assembly GCA_039877255.1). Lineage (NCBI taxonomy): Eukaryota > Metazoa > Chordata > Aves > Psittaciformes > Psittacidae > Loriculus > Loriculus beryllinus. The sequence goes on from JBCJKH010033095.1 coordinate 13,317, forward strand.
AAAAAATCATAAAATCATAGAAATTTTGGCTTGAAGGTACCTTTAGGTCATCTATCCCAACTTTTGGCTTAAAGTAGGATTGTTGTCAGTCCTGGGTTAGCTCAAGGCTTTTCTTAGCCAAATCTTAAAAGCCTGCAAAGAAGGGAACTCTGCAGCCTCTGATTTTTTTTTCCAAAGATCCAGATTGAACCTTCCTACTCACAACCTGTGACCTTTAGCCCTTCTTATAGTTTCTCAAATAGAATTAATATCCATCATGTTTGTAACAGTGCAAATAATTACATGCTGTTATTCAAGTACTCATTGGGCTTCTCTTAGTTCCCTTAGCTTCCCAATGTAGATCATGTCAGCTAAATGCCTGATTATTTTGACTTCTGTTGCTTAACCAAAGAGGAGGGGTAGGGGGGAAGGAGAGACAAAGGGGGAAGTGAAACTAGATGTAGTGCTCCAGATGCATCCATACCGTTGCCAAGAGACCCTTTAGAGGGGGCTTTTGGGGTAGTACATTTGAGTATGTGACTGACTGACATAGAAAAATAGCCACCTCTGGGGATAGGATCTAAATACCTTTCCAAGTAATTTTCTCAGTAATTGAAGTTGTGTTAAAGATGACAAAAAACAATTCAATCTGTTGTTCTGAATTGTATGCTGACAGCTCATTTGTTTTTGTTTCCTATCTGTGGACACTGAGAAGCAGTGACAGAATTTGTAGTGATTATACCATTTTTCACTTCATTTGAAGAGAAAAACTGAGTGTTACTACCAAAAAAAAAAAAAAAAAAAGAAAAAGAAAAAGAAAAGACCATGTTAATTGCGTAGGCAGACTTCTTGCCTCATTGTGGCAGGCCTGCAAAATCAGAAACTGAACTAAAAAATCAACAAGCCCAGACCACTAATAAGATAAGTGTGTTAGGGAGTGCTACCAGTATGAGTCCTTTCAGAGGCCTTAAGCAGCATGTGATGCACATTGCTTAGATTATTTGGAAATTGAGAGCAAAGCTGAATCCATAACCTGCGTTCAAATGAGAATAAATGCTGCTCCTGGTAGCTCAGCTTGATGGTTTTTCTTTACACTCAGAGCCAACTGCTTCAAAACAATAAAGAAAATCTTCTCCAAGTCTCATCTATCCTTCATATAAGAGAGCAACAACAGCTGGCAGTGAGCAGAAGAATCCTGCATTCTCTTTTGGTATGCCATTTCAAACACATCCTTTCCTCATGATTCATACAGTAAAATCTTACTCCATGATGAAAACTGGCATAATGAACTTTATATATATAAATACATATTTATGCACACATACTTATATGTGTGTGTATATGCGTGTGTTTTGTTGTGAAATAGGGTTTATCTGGAGAAATAATAAAAAAATAATTCAAATTTCCAGTACTAAATGCAGCATGTATTTAATTTAAGATGCTTTTTAAATTATTATGTTAAGAATTATCACTGTACATAAAAAACCAGTGTGCCTTTTACTTGGAAAAAATAAATGTTGTTTCTGAAGCAAATGGCAACTAATAATTTCTGTATGTTGCTATGAATAAATGGGCACAGAACTTGTAACACAACAGGGTTTGATGTTCAGAAAATATACTTAGCTTTTTCAATTCAAGGGCTCTTGAATTTTACTTTTGGAAGCGTAGGCATTGAAAATACTACATTAAAAAGGTAACTGTAAACTGGAGGTAATGCAGGTGTCAATGGTTCTTAAATATCAGTATTTCCATGTAAAGTAACTTTGAAATAGCATAATGTGTGTGGTCTGAGAAAGTATGTTAAATATTTAACATTACCGTTAGGCACAAAACATGCATTCCATATTTAGTTTTTAAACAATACCCAGCTATTTTTTAAGTCTGCAAATCTCTATTGTAATTTTGATCCATCTTTGTTTCTAGTTCAAATTGAAATTTTCTCCCAAGCAATGGAGATCTATGTGATTCTTCCAGGAATCCTGTTAGTTTGACTTTGTACCTTCTAAGCAATGTACTGAATAACCAAGGGAGAAAAAAAAAAAAAACAACCCAAAATGAGAAAAGCACCAAAGAAAGGGCAGAGCCTCTTCAATTTACTTTCTGAAGTCTTACAAGCACTGATCGACCATATTATTGTAAAAGGTATCAAAGAGTGAATTTCAGCCAAGATAAGCATTACTGAACACTGGGTACTTCTCAGAAATCATTTATCATCTGCATGATTAGATCCATTCTGCACTAGTCACATTCCCAGTTTCCTCATGTATTACCTTACCATTTACTACTCATATATTTCATTATCTCAGATTCCTTTTTCATTGAATTTTCTAGAGGCAGCTCTTAGAAAGTCTCAGTCATAGGCCATGCCCTAAACCTTACATTTCTTCAGGAACACCTTAAATAAGACTGTGAGAGGTACAATGTATTGCTTTATTTCAAACATAGCATGGTCAGTCTTTTGATACTTATGTGATAAATACAGACAAATCAAAGCTTGGAGCTAATCTGAACTTGTAAATATAGTAAGAAAATGCTCCAGGAAATGGACCTTGCAGCCATGGTCTGAGTTTTGAGGCTAGCACAAGTAAAAAATGGTATATTGGGATGGTGCTAGAATGCCATCATAAATGCAATACGATGTATTTTTTTTTTTTTTCTCAGCACACAAGGAAGCTTCCTGAGTCCTGTCATGAACCAGTTTGTTCCTAGGTGGGAACTGCATCCTTTCAACTGAAGAATACTAGTAGCTGATATATTGTCAAAGCTTCCAGCCCCTTGCTGCTTACTCCTTCCTCACTCATCACACTGGGGATTAGTATAGCAGTCAGGAGGTAAATATTGTTCCTTATTCCAGTCTCGAACTTACACTGAGACTTTTTGTTATATGAGAGATTATTCTAACCTTCCTTTCTGGTCTAACACACTTACTTGAAGTAGCCTTTGAAATTGAGAGAAGCAAAACTGCTGCCTTTTTCTTGTCTTATGAAATTCCACCATATTATGGCTGAATTTCAGGACTAGCAAGACTGCAGTAAGTTTGCCAGGACAACCATAACGATAAAGCTTTCTACTAGAGAGATCTTAATTGCAAAAGAAGCTCTTTCTTCACCACAGCTAACTGCCTTCTTGAATGACACAAACTATAGTAGCGCCAGGGATCTTCTTGTTGTATAATTTATATCTTCAAAGAGATTTTTTGTCCCCCTAGTTGAACTGGATGGAAATGTGATTTCCCCCCCTCCAGCTATGTTCATTGCAACACTGAAAATTCAGCCTCAGACATTTTGTTTTTCTCCTCAGGAAAAAGTTGGCTGTTTGACAACGTGATAACTGAACATGAATATTTTTAAAGAGTTAAGCTCACACTATTGCCAAAGCAACACCTGCAGCAGCAGCATGTGCTGCATTGGGAGTGCTTGGGAATTGCCAGAGCAATTTTACTAGCTGGTGGGAGGAGATGCCTGTCTCTAAACATCTGCAGTCTGTGGACCTGGCACAGGCCATGTGAGAGTTTCTTCAGAATTGAAGAAGATGTGACAGTGAGAGAGTCTGCAACAGTCACTTGAATGTAGTCTGAGCAGTGCACCTCTGTATAAGAATTAACTTTCTCCAACTGAAAGACACTTCTTGTGCCTAATATATAACTAAACGTGCAGAGATGTATGCAGATAACGTGGAAGACTGGAGGTTTGAGTCATACACTTGCATGCAGGATATATCTGTGTGTATCTATTTTCCCCAGTGAACTGAATGCTAAAAAAACTTACAAAAAATATGCTAAATTGCAGTTGAAGAGGTTACAAAGTTAAGTGGTTTAAGTATAGAAAATGCTTAAACTGTCGTTATGCAAATCATGTATGTTCTCAAGAATGCAGTCATAGAGACTTTGTGTAGGCACATTGTATTTTTAATACTGCTTTATGTGCAGTAAATATTTCATAAGGCTACTAAGAAACTGTAAATCTGGCTGTTCTACCAGTTGAATTTGTATAGAATAGCCTTCCTTCTGGTTCAATGTATATAAACTTTCTCACTGAAAATTTATCTTGCAAATTTTGTTTGCTGGCTAAGAAATCAAGATCAAACTTTTTTTTTTTTTTTTTTTCTTAAGAAATAGTTTCACTTTGTTTAAGAAGATACAGCTTTTCCAGTGACATGTTTCAGCATCATTTTCATGTATATTGCGGATTATTTCATACAGAAATAGCATTAACCATGGGAAGAAATTCATGGGCATGGTAGACATGTGAATGACACTCTGAAGTACAAATTCTATCATTATGTTAGGCATGTGGCTAGAAGTATTTCAACAGATGGAATTAAACAATTAGCATAAGGAAATAGCTGATTTTAACTACACAAGGTAGTGCAAAGCACGAGTCCTGCTGTGTGATTAGTCCTTTATGTTTATTCATTCACATTTAAGTAGTTCCCTTCTGTGTGAAGTCCCAGCAGTGCAGTAAGAATGTTCCCACTAGAATACATACTTGTTATCTTCTTGGTATCTTCTTGGTATCTTCTTGTGACTTGGTATCTTCTGTGACATGGATCATTACTGGCAAGATTATAAAACAATTTTTGCAAGAGAATGGAAACAAAAAAAGAAATATCCAAATACGGAAACTTTGCTGAAATTTTAACACTGTTGATCTCCACATTTTCTTCAAAATATATGGTTAATCTTATTAAATACTCTTGTGAGATGATTTGTATTATCTATGTGAAATCATCTAGAGTTTTTCCAGCTGCATTTTGTCTTTGTGCAAGTTGTTTCCACTTTTAAAGATTTTACACGTCAGACTATGTCCTTTGTTGTTTCCATTGTTTTGAAACCACTGTGCCACATTGCTTTCAGGACTCTCAACAACACTTTAGCTGCCCTACCCTTTAATTTACAAGGTGATCAAGTAAAACTGCAACCAAAAAAATAAGTATTGCTTCAATATCCAGTAGTCACAGTGGAAAGAGAAAAGCATCACTAAATGCTCAACATTATGTTTTGGCTTTTTGGTTTTTTGTTTGTTTGTTTCTTGAGGAGCTGATCTATTTACAAAGAACTCTTTGAAAGACCATTCAGTTGTGTCACTTTTCACAGACCAAATAATTATCACAGTGTTTTGTTCTAATACTTAATAGATCTCTTAGCAGAAGCGTGAACCACACTTTTAAGCATAGACCAGTCATAGTAAATACTTAATAGTTTTTACCTCCTGTGTTGATGCTAACCCATATTGTGAGTATAGTTTCTTGTTTAAGGCTTATTTGCATGACCGATACCATACCAAAGGCTTACCTCTGATTCAAAAAAAGATATTTTTTTCTCTGCAAATTAGCAGATACATAGCAAAATTCAAATAATAAAAAAAAGTATATATATATTTGAAAGGAGCTGTGGAGTTAAGAAGGCTGCACATCAGTAAACTTTGCTTTGCTTGTAAGTAACATTATTATTGTGGGAGTAAAAAATAAATCACAGTGTCATTATGCATGTTCTCAATCAGTTTGACAATGGTGTGATAAGTAGGTATGTTCTGATCATTTCAGCAGACTGTTGAAGCAGACTTTATTGTTTTCTGGTAATTCATTTCGTAGTCATGCAGAGTGGGTTTAAACAAAGCACTTGGTGTAAGCAGTTCTATTTATGGTCCCCAACAGGTTTTTCTTCTAGCTTTTTTCCAAACTCCGTAAAGTATTAGACAAAACAACAGAAATCACAATATATTTGTAGAAGAAGGAAACAGGAAGAAATGTTTCATTTGGTTTGTATGTGTATGTGTTAATATGTGTATTTTTAAAATTTAATAGTAAATATTTTTCATATCTATAAATTTCCCTGAGATATATTACATTGTCCTAAACCAAGGCAAAGGACTTTTTTTTATATAAAGTAAGAGAGCTCTAGTTCTCATGTTTTGCTGACTAAACAAGAGCAGCTGGTTTGGTTTCTGTTCTTCTCCAACCTAGGCTCTCATGTCCCAACATAATTTGATTCTGTAGCAATGTAAAAACCAGGGGAATAGTTAGTTATTAAGGATAGCATTTATGGATCAGAACGAGCCTTTGAGACACTGGTTACTGTTCATGGAGTGAGCTCTAAGACCAGAAAAGCTGTTGAAGTATCTGGGTTATTTTATTAGCATTTATATATTTTACGAAGGCTGTGTCAAGGCAAATATGGTACTACAGTGCATCACTGGCACTGTCTTCTTTCTTGTCAATAGAATAAACTATACAAGTAGGAATGAGAAAACCCATGGCTGGCTGCTAGGTTCTGGAGAACAGGAACCATGGGGAAGGGGACAGATGCATCTTAATTTCAGGTTTTGTCTCTAAATAATTCTTACTTTCTCATTAAATAAAAGTGTCTACTTTCTCATTTCCTCGGTTAGTAGCTCCCTGTATCAGGTAAAATGTTGAAAGACTTCTTGAAAGAAAAGCTTAAAAGCAAGCATTAAAAGTAAATAAATCCAGTAAATAAATAAATACATTAAAAGCAGGTATTCTTTAGGAGAAAATTAAGTTTAAAATGTTAAATTTATTTTCAAAGTTAAATAACACATAAAATTAATATATTTCAATATTCAATTATATTTCAGATTTATTTTCTCTTTTCCATCTAGTGAATGTGTTTATTATCTTCACATATTTGAAGACAAAATAGCCCTGTTTAATCAGTCATGTCTGCCAAATTCACATTTTATTAATTAGAGGAGATATAATATTTGCAATCATGAGTCTTTGAAATTACCATCATTTCTTATTTGAAAACAATGTCGACTATCTACTTGCTGTTAAGGTGATATTTCCGCATTCCAATCAAATTGTTAGGTCTGAACACATATGCATGGCCTGCATTCAAGTAAGAAACCTTTTTTGAGTTGACCTAAGCATTTGAATATAGGAGAAATATCTTCACATGTTTTTCCTCCTGAATTATTTCTGGATGCTCTGTAGAAATTCTGGATGCTCAGTCTGCAATGGATTTGTATTTATAGGAGTGGTTTTCATAGCCTTCCTCTAATATAAATCATGCAAATAGTTGTTTTGTTGACTTTGCTCTGGATTTTCAGAACATTGTATTCTAAGCCCAAACTTTTTGAAAACCAGTATCAATGATACAAACATCTGAAAGTATTATAAGCTTGCTTTATTTCCCACATTTCACTATACTCTGGAAATATCACCGTACTAATTTAAGCCATCTCCTTTCTATGTTCTCTTACCCTTTCGCTATTTTCTCTCAACAATTTCTAGTCTGCAATTATTTTCAGTCTTTCATTCATATATGCAGTACCATGACTTCTTGTGTTAAGGCCACCTTATATACTGCCCATCTTAGTATCCTTCCTTACCCTTTACAGAACTATGTTACACCCTATCATCATTAAATCTACCCCAGAACAATATGTGTGTATGTGGTGGAAAGTGGGGCCCGGCTTGCAAGCACTTGCTTGTGATTTTTTGTGGTGAGACCAGAAAATTTACCTTAAAAATATATATTTAAAACTACAATAAAATTTTTGACTCAGTTGCTGAAGAAATTAAATTATGCGGAAATATAAAAATCTAGGTTTAATATTGGGAGCATCTTTCCTACAGAATATTGAGTTTACGTCTAGTGAGTTGTAATGCTGGATATAACTCTGTCATTCATACTTCTTTTCTCTAGCTAGTTCCTCACTGTTTTTCCATTAGCACAAGTATGTAATAGTTACCAGAGATGTCAAATACAAAATATTAAGGCTTATCTAGAAATAGTCTAATTAATTTTCTTTATTGAATTCCTGGATGCACAGAGTTCAAATAACATGTATCAGTGTTTGATATTTAAGCTTAAAACTTGTCACATAGTGCTATACAAAACTAACTTTTCCATTTAGGAGAGAAAACACTCCGCTACACAGACCAATCAGTTCTTGAGAAATGTGTCATTTTTATGGCTATAGTGTTTCATTTTTCTCAGTTTAATTTCTCTTTTTCATGTTTGATTTGTTTCTCCAGCAAGAAAGTTCACCTCTTTCACTGTGTGAATTCTTGTGTGCTAATGCTGATTCTCACTGACTGACATGCTTCTTTGTCCTGAAAGGTTATTTCCTATATTGCAAGATTATTTCCAGATCATTGTATTCTTGATAATACAGGATGCTGCCATCAGCTCTACTGAATCTTCAACAAAGCAGTGTAGCCTGGTCATTTTATATTTGAAATATAAAAAAGACAATTGAGAGAGAGTTGTATTCTAAAAAATTGGAAGAAGTAGTAATGATAAAGGCTGTTCCTTTAAAAACTGTAGTCAGCAATATGTAAATGTGTCGTTTACTAGCTAATACTGTACTGCATATGAAATCTGATGACTGGAAAATTCAGTGAGCTGACCAGTTAGATTTATATCTGGTATCTGAGTGATTCTGACAGGCTTTAGCTTACCTATTAGCAAAGAAATAAATGAACATGATGTACTGGGTGTAAATTACTGTAGGCTAATGGACTCATTTTCAAGGGTAGCTTTTCTGCTATTTTTTTAACATATCTCTATGTGTCATAGCAAATCTAAATGAAAAAGCAGTGCATTGTAATTTCATCAGTACTTCATGGTGAAGAATACTTTTTTTGTAGCTGCTACATGTTAACCCTGGCAGGTGACTCAGTCCCAACCAGCCACTTGCTCACTCTCTCCCTGTGGGAGGGGGCAAGAATCGGACGGGTAAAAGTGAGATGACTCGTGAAGTGAGATAAAGACAGTTTAATGAGTAAAGCAAAAGTTACTCATATAAGCAAAGCAAAACAAGAAATTCATTTACCACTTCCCACTGGCAGGTGGCTGTTCAGCCATCTCCATGAAAGCAGAGTTCCACCATGCCTAATGGTTACTTGGGAAGACAAACACCATAGCTCCAAATGTCCCTAGTTCCTTCTTCTTCCTCTCAGCTCTACATGCTGAGCATGACGTCATATGGTATGGAATATGCCTTTGTTCGGTTGGGGTCAGCTGTCCCAGCTGTGTTCTCTCACAACTTCTTGTGCACCCCCAGCCTTCATGCTGATGGTGGTGTGAGAAGCACAAAAAGTTTTGACTCTCTGTAAACATTGCTGTGTTACCAACATTGTTCTGGCCACAAATCCAAAAAGTAGCATACCAGCTATTATGAAGAAAATTAACTCTATCCAAGCCAAACCTAGTACAATAACTCTTTGTGCAACCTCCACTGAAGTTTCAGACCAGACCGCATGTAGCCTTTGTACTTCTGACTTACCCAGAGTATTAGTTCCTAGATTTGAAAAGCCAGATGTTATCTAGGACTAGGTAATAACACTTTCTTCAGCTGACGTGAACAAAACTTCAAGCTAGTAATCATAAGAGTAGAACATAAGAAGCAAGACTGTTGGAAATAGGTGTCTGAAATTATATTACTTGAAGAAATTAATTACAATGATAAGAGTTCCACCTATCTTCTACATGGAGCTAAATGGAAGTGTCAGGCTTTTTTTTTTTTTAATGTTACCTGTCTCACGAGACCAACCTCTATACTTAGGCACTTAAATGTGTGCATTCTATATAGTTCTACATTTTATACTGTTATATCAGCCATTCTTTTTTCAGTTCCTCAAGATATCTGAGTCAAAGCTATTAATCCTTGAAAAAAATTCATAAGTCACCTCTGTCTCATTCTTATATTACAGATGGAATAGTATTATAAAGATAAAATACTTAATATTTTGGTTATTATTTTACAAAATAAAAGTTTTAGTTTTTATTCTTTTTAACATTTCTATAAATATTTTGAAAATTCAAATACAAAGAAAACTCTGTTCTTACAGGCAGGAGTCAGAAAGCAAATTGTCATTGTATGACCAGAAGATGCTTTTAAGATAAAAATACAGCATAAAATTTATGCTATATATATGCTTATTTTCTTTGTTACCATTTTGGTGGTTTACTTGGTGAGAAGGTGTCTGTATGTATATAAATCACCAGTCATTAATAATTACAATGTATTACAGGACAGGGTTAGGTGTGTTAGGATT
>JBCJKH010033100.1:0-14089 GCA_039877255.1 Loriculus beryllinus
CACCAGACTAATAATGTCTCATTCTTTTGGTCATATACTCTATTATATATTATATACAGACATAATATTATCCATTTGGCTGCATCTAGTTGATCATAAGACTTTAAAACAAAGCATAAGATTTACTTTTTCATAGGTGTTTTTCAAGCCTATAAGGCACACAAGTCATATTTTCATGCTTTTCTTTAAGGTCTTATGGACCTAAAAATTCACAGCTCTAATAAAAGATGAGGTTTTGTTTTGTTTTCATATGACTCACATTAAATCACAGGACATAGCAATAATACCATAAATTTATAAACATGCATCAGAAAGATTAGAAGAAGGCATTTGTTATCTTTGAACACATCACCGACTTTCAAGGTGCACACTTTTATTTAGGGATCTCTGCATGGCATTAAGCTTTAATGGCTTTTCTTCTTTCTTCCATCTTTTTTTCCCCTATCAAAGCATAAAGCCCAAGGATACTTAACACCAGATCCTCAACACCAGATCCTCTGAACTGGTGTTAAGTGCCCAGCACTAGATACTGTACTGTAAGGTCAGTGGCAAACCTGCCTCCTGTAATTTGTATGCAATGCTGCAGCAATGGTGAAGAGAGGTTACGTTGCCCACTGCTTGGTTTAATTGGATCTAAGTAGATCTATTATGTCGGTGCGCCCCATACTCTAACTGTTTATCTTGATTAATGCATGCATCCCTGTGAGTGAAATGTCTGCGGAAGAGAGAAACTTTTAGAAGAAGTTAATGAGCAATAAGATGTTATATGCACATTAATATTTTCAAGAGATATGTGTATTTTTAATGCTTCCCACTGGCTGGGGTAGCCAATTTCTGACACTTTGATATATCTGCTGCTCAGGATGAGTCCTCATCAGTTGTTACGTTCCATAATTTGGGACCCTAAGAATTGAGATACTCTAAATCACGACTCTTGCTTTTAATTTATTACTTCTAATTTGTGACAAAAATAATAGTGAGTAAAATATGAGCAGGGATCAGTCAAAAGGGATGTGGAGGCAATTTAAAAGAGTAAGATTTGAAATAAGACAGGCAAAAAAAAAGCAGCTGGGAAGAAACTTTTAAAAATTGTTCATAAGCAAAAGGATATAAAGGATATAGAGCCTGCAAAGGTATTGTGACAGGGGAAAGAACAAAGGTTAAGGCATTAACTTTAGAAAGGAGGATAAATCCGCTATCTATAGATATCAGACAGACAGTTTCAAGGCTGTTATCCTCCTGTACTGTAACCAAAAAGAAAGTGGTTCTGCTTTGGTAAGCTCACAGGAGAGAAGATAACTACAAGGGGTAGATGAACATAACTGAAATGCAAATGTGAGAACCAAGACAAAACCTTTCCAGCCAAGTTCCATCAAGGTCAGACAAATTCAAGTCCTTTCCAGCATCAGCTGAGTCTTCCTGGTGGAACCTAAATGACTCTTTTATGCTAAATGCCTGAAACCAAGGCATCAACCCTGGGCCATCTGTGTATGTTACCAGCCATGTGTGCTGCAGGAAATGGTTGGACTGAAGGTTATTTAAAGTCCTTTTGTGATCTTATTTATTGCACTTAAAAACTCATGGAAATGTAGTGCCCTCAGCAGCAAGAACCTGCTCAGGATCTCATAGGGCCACACCAGCCACATATTCTGGTGGGAACCAGGGACAGAGAGATTACCTGGGGGACATTATTTAGGAGGTTAGGGCCAAGAGAGACAGGCACTTATCAGAAAATAAGGATAACAACCAAAGTTGGGATAATAGCTCATAAGCTTTCAAAGTTTCTAGATGCTTATCCTAATGAAAATTGAACCTCTGAACCTTCTGAGGTTAACTTGTCCCCACTTATCATTAGGAGATAATGTCAATGAAATGGAACATTGTCACAGGACAGCAGTTTCCCACTGCTAAACAAATGCTGAGCCAAAGCCAAGATATTTATTTTCAAAGTGGGAGATATTTACCCTGTAAACATGTTCTGTTCCAGTGGCTTTATATCCGTTACACCAAACTGCTAATGGGGTAGATGCTGCCTGGTGCGTGTGGTTAAACTAATAAGAGTTTCTCTGTGTCTTCTATTGAAAATACTATCTTTTATTGGATTGAAGAATAGAGTAGCTGATAATTTCAGCTGGAAAACAGTTTTAATCTGGAAAACAGTTGATTCATTCCAGTGCAGTTTCTCACATACACCCTACTTTAGTGGCTCCTCAATGTAAACAGCTGGAAAGCCCTATTGTCATTCAACAGCTATAAAGCTGTAAATTAACCGGCTTGCAAGGCTGACAATTTGACATATATGATGTGGCACTAGCACTGTAGACATCACAAGAACCAAAATTGCAGAATCCTGTTCATTTTGATACGAACAGTTCCAAAGAAACACTGACAGTCCCTGGAGAACCGGAGAAAGAGGAAAATGTCTGGGCTAAGAAGATGCTCTTTGCATGGACCCAAAAATTTCCAGTTTCAAGCCCAAGGAGATGCAGGAATTTGGACAAAGCCATGCCTGCTGAATCAAGCATGTGTAGTATGGGTCCCAGAAGAAGGGAATAAATATAGGGGCAGGAAATGTAGATAGCTTTAATAGCCACTTCCATTAAAGCAAATCTCTATCAGAGATATAAACTGATTTCTCTCCTGCTTTGACAATCACAGTCCTTGATTGTTGACTCCCTACAGGAAACAGAAAAACTGTTTGCATTAAAGGCCTTTATTTTTAATTGCTTTTAATATAAACAGCAATTAAAAACAAAGGTCTTTAATGTAATCAAAGCTTAAATTCAAAGTTCTGAAGTTCAAGATATTATTCCTTTCTTGCCATATGTATTGAGGAAAAGTTGAAAAGTATGATTTGGAAAACTGATGTCTAGAGAGAAATAAAATCCCATGAAAGACACTCCTTTTCCCAAGTGCACTGAGTTCCTAAGTCAGACTGATCTTAGTATGATATAGTAGTATATTTGTCATTTCAGGGGCTTAAGGGTCCTTAGAATTTCTGTGGATCTGGATCTTCACTTAAATTTATCAAATCGCAGTTTCTTTAGTACTGAGAGCTGAATGTGGCACATTACATAGGCCTAAATGGAAGTTGATACAGGCAATAAAAAAAATTAAAGAAGTTAAATTAAAAGTTAATTAAAAAAAATAAAAAAGTTAAGGAATACTTAGGTACTGCAATGAAGCATCACTTAATATTTGCATCTATTGTCCTTTTTATTTTTATCGCATGGGCTTATTTGTAGGCAAGGAAATTGGGTAGAATCACCTAATAAATACATTAGTCCATTGCTTAGCAATTATAGTAGGGTAGTCCCAGTGCTTCTGCCAAGCACTTTCTCTGCTCCTGAGTGAGGCAAAGATATTTTACTGTCTCAGAAATAAGGCACTTTCAGAACATTAACTACAAGGGCACACCTTTATGACTTACTGTATTCCATTTTCTTGTTTTTGTTATGAATTCTCTCAGTGTTTTATTCTGTTCTGGAATATATTTTTCAGGAGCAGTCCTAGGCAATGCTGACATGGATTTGAGTTTGCATTTTGAGAAACCTTGTTTTTCTTCATACATCCATATCTCTATGACAGTCCTTCCTCGGACCACATATGTTTCTATGGCTCTACAGCTTCCTCCACATTCAAGTTGCCTCAACATGCTTTTTCTGTAGGTTTATTTCAATTCATTTTAATATAGCCTCAGAGCAGATGTCATCAGGATCCAATAATCACAGTTTATTGGGTGGACAGAAAGCAGGCAGTGAAGTCTCTGTGGGGATCTTCAGCGTCAATTTATGAGGTGCATTGCAAAACTAAAATCCATCTGATTTCCATCAGCTCAGCTATAAATGTAGACATAACGATTCTGTCCACTTATTTTCAAATCAATTTAATGTAACTATCTCCCAGAATTAGGAGACACAGATCACTGCACAGTTTAGGCACTAATATAGTAGTTTTTACTCACCAATGTCCAATAGCACTGATTAGTTTAGTGTCCCCACTCCTGTATTCACCCCACATTGTTAACAACTATTGTAAACTGTAGATTTGTGTTGTTTGGGCTCTCCTACACGATCCAGGCAATTTAGAGAGCAGAAATTGCAAAATATTTTAATATCAACTGTTGCAATTTATAAGCACTTAGTGCCTCAGAATGCTAAAAATGGTTTGGTGCTTTGGGGATACAAATGCCAATAACTTAAAATTTGGAAATTTGGACCGGCATGTTTGTGGAAAACACAGACTGAAGAGAAATGTATGATTTCCTCCTGTTTTTAGCTGTCTCATCAGCTTTGCTAAAATACAAGTGGTTTACATCTTTGTAGTCATGCTGATGGCTGAAATGGGGGCAAATCCCAAGTTAGACAATGTACTAGTGGAATTTATTGGAGTACGCAAATATGCATAGCAACATTTCAGTGTACATATTATTCCAGAGAAAAATTCAATTCAAAACATATAAAGAAAGAATTGAGACATTCAGTTAGATGCATTTTAACATTGGAGTTTAATTTGTATTTTCTATGTTTATTTATAGGAAGGCTTTATTATGAGCAGGATCTTCATCTGATGAAATGCAATGATGCAATTAAATTCCTGCTTGTTGAAACAGGTTTTATGGTGCTTATTAAAAGTAAATATAAATAAATGTTTGAAGAACTGTGTGATCAAAAATGCCTTTTGATATTAGATGAAAATATAGCAGTGCATGAAATGTCTTAACTCTTTACATGTTGCAGATGAATGATTTTAACATCACCAAACCAGTTTATATAAACACAACTCATTTGACATTTTCAAAAGCTTTTGTCAGTGATCTCATGGGAGTCTATTAAAAAAAACAACACAAATAATCATGGACTGTATCAGAAATATCCAGGTCAAAGAGAGAATCCAGTATGAGAGTATACTGTTAGACAGTCAGGCAATTCAAGAAGAAGGAAAGACTTGTTCTGCTACCAAATGAAGTATGAAATGCACAGACAGAAATGCCCAAATAAGCCACAGTGTCTGCTTGCCTTTTTTGCTTCTGCCTTCACTGAAGAGACTGATGTGATGAAATGGCTAAAGCAATTAAAGGCATAAACAAATGAGAAAAACTGAGACTAAGTAACAGAAGCGGTTATATTAGTTATATATTTTCATGGTCACTGAGCCCCAGGAAATCCACCCCAAAGAGAGCACTATCAGAGCTGTCAGGACAATCTCAGAGCTGTCAGTGGTTATCTTGGGGAGCTTATGGGAGGGGAGGCCAGAACTGGAAAAACGCAATTATTGAGCCTATCTTTAAAAAAGGGGGAAAGGAGGATAGATTTGTCAGCTTAACTTTAATTCCTAGAAAAATCCTGGAGCAAATAACCAAGCAAACAATTTGTAAGCCCCTAGAAGATAACAAAAAGATGAGTGACAGCCAACATGGATTTGTCAGTTGGGTGGGTTGACCTTTGCTGGATGCCACATGCCCACCAAATTTTTCTATCAAACCCCTCCTCAGCAGGACAGTGTGGGAAGGAAAAAAAGATGGGAAAGGAGTCATGGATCAAGATAAAGGCAGTTTAATAAAGCAAAAGCAAAGGCCATGCATGGAAGCAAAGGAAAACAGAAGATTTATTCTCTACTTCCCATCACCAAGCAATATTGAAGTAGGGCTTCAATAGGCATAATGGTTCCTCTGGAAGACAGACATGATAACAAATGCTCCCCCTCCTCCATCCTCTAAACTTTTATTCCTGAGGAGACACCGTATGGTATGGAATATGCCTTGAGTCACTTGGGGTCAGCTGTCTTGGCTGTGTGCTCTCCCAAGATCTTTCCATTCCTAGTCTGCTGGTGGTGAGGGAATGTTGGAGAGAAGCTTTGGTGCTGTGCCAGCACCGCTTAATAGTAACTGAACCACTGGTGTGTTATCAACACCTTTCCAGCTACCAATGCAAAGCAAAGCACAGTGACAGCTGCTATGGGGAAAATTAACTCCTTCTCAGACCCAATACATTCAGAAACCAACCTTGTCAAACTAACTTCATTTCCTCCTCTGACAGGATAACAGGCTTTGTAGATAGGGCAGAAGCAGTAAATGCTTTATTTCTTTACTTCAGTGAGGTTTCTGACAATGTTTCAGCTGACACTGTCATAGTAAGGAAGGGAAACATTGGTGAGATTAAACTATGAGATGGGCAGAGAAACGGCTGCAAACTTGTACTCAAGGAATACAGAGGAAAATAAAGTATGTTTATTAGGACAGAAGATGCCAAGTAACTGAAAAGAGGTCCAACCACTTCAGAGGGTGAGAATTCAGAATGAGCTTGAGAGTTTGTAAAAACAGTCTGATACATCTAAGATGACTTCAGGGAACAACTGGCTAATCAGCAGCTCTGCTGAAAAAGAACAACGATGGAGAATAAGATAAGAGTGGATCTCTGAAATTAATATTATCAGCAAAGTGACACTTTTGCAGAAAAGCCAAATATTATTATGAGATGTACAAGCAGGAATAATCTAAGTTACATGACATAATCTTTCTGCTCTATTTGGTACGAATAAGGCCATAGCTGAAGCATGCTCTTCCCTCTGCAGTCTGCATTTCAAGAAATATTTGGGTCAGCTAAAGGCAGAGCACAGTGATTAGGGGTGTAGAAAATCAACCTATTAGAAATCAAAGAGCTGAGATTGCTTCCTCGAGAGAAAAGAGAAATTAGAGGCAGGGTCAGTAGTCTTCAAATACAAAAAAGGTTGCTGAAAGGGGGAAAGATTGAATTGTTCCACATACCTATCTTGTATGTGACAAGAAATACTGCGCTCTAAACTGTAGGAAGGGATATTTATGTTAGACACTGGAAAACTTTTTATTGGTAAGAACAATTATGCACAGAAATATATTGCCTGGGTAGACTGTGAATCTCTATCAGTGGAAACCTTAAGAGCAGTTTAGATAAACATATGTTAGGAATAGCTCAGAGGGAGCTGATCCTGCCTGAGGTGAAAGAATGATCCCTTGATGTTCCTTCTACCTATTCTTTCTGTATTTCTCCCACACATTAACATGAGGGTGCATAAAGGTTCATCACTTATAGTTATGGAGCTGAATGTAATTGCTAATGATGTGCACAGTGGATAAGCAGGACACTGGCAGATGACAGAACATTTTCTCTTAGTTGAAGTTTACTCAGAGGAATTTTTGACAGTACTAAATGGGAAGACTGATAGCAAAGATAGCTTGAATTACTTATTCACACTACTGGCTAGGTTAGCTAGCAAACCAGAAGATGTAGGTGATTTTGTGCATAAAACACATGAGGGCTGTTGAGTCCTCCCTGATGGTGAAGCTGAGCATGAGAGTCCACAGTGAAACTCAAAACGCTGTCAGATAAAATCAAAGGATTTTTTTTTTTTTAACCTGGGTTATATATGAATTTTGGTTACAGAAGTCCAAATTCGTATTATTTCCTTATTAAATAGGAACTGAATTACTAGATGGGTTAGAGATTAGTGGGAAATATTAAAAGGCTAACAAAAATAATGACATATTAGAGTATATTCGATCTTATAATTCAAGATCACATGAGCACACAACATCATTTGTGCCATTTAGAATGATGAGGGAAATGAAACACTAGAATATCCCTAACTGGAAATTTCCTAGGTTACCTGTCATTTAGAGCAGTCTGGTGTGGACACAGCAATGTGGTCATCACAAAAGCAATAGAGCAACACTCATAAATATGCAGTATGATATGAACTCCTTAAGACTTCTTCAGTTTTCTGCACAGTAGAGGCTTGTATTCTGGTAAAGGGTTTCTTTCTCCTTAGTTAGCAACTGTGCACTGTCATTAGCCATCAGAGTCTACACTGGGCCATTCTACCCTTGCAGACATGTAATCTATTCTCATTTGCTTCTTTGCAACTAGCAGCTGTTTCTTGAAGCATGCTTATATAGATAGGTTTTACCTACTTATTTCTCAGGGAAATGCATAGCATGGGATATGAATCTACCATATCTTTTGAATTTACTAAGGTGTTATATCTGGGGTCTTTACCATCATGAAAAGCCAAAGAAAACCTATGTGTACCAAAATGTGAGTGATTCCTGTAAAGAGCTTTGTTTTCTGACTCATCAAAGAACAAAGCTATTCTCTTATATTCAAAAAAATAAAACACAACATAGCCAGGTTTTCTTGGTTTTTGTTTTAAAGATGAAAAAATGAGATCTTCCTACCTGCTAAGCTTGTCAAGGAGAGAAACATGACTGTTTACATCTCCTATCTAAATATATTTGTCTCATGCCAATATAAAATGATTGCTGTATTTCCCCCCGCTGCAGTTGTCTTTGCAAAGTGGATAACTGTTCTTCAGTCTCTAAATTGTGCTGGTGCTCTTTGGGATATAAACTGCTACACAGGTGACTAAGAAAGCGTCTGCATTCATGGTTTAAGTTTGATCATAAGAAATGACAATTGCTTGCAAAACATTTAGAGCAGGAAAAGTTATTAGCAGAGTTTGAAAGTGTTGCTTGTTGGAATATAGCAACACAGACTTGATAATTTCAAATTACTCAAAGTGTCACTAAATAAAGTAATGGGGTCAAATCTCATGTGTCTCTAAACTGGTACAAGTCCATGGAGTTTAACAGCACTGTGCTAATTACATCAGCAGAGAATTTGCCCTCTAGTTTCTTAAGATATGTCATAGACAAAAATGCTTTGCACACAGGCATTTATTGTCAATTTGGTATCCTTGGATGTGTTTAGTTTTGCTTATATAGATGCAAAGACTGATGAAGGGATAGATCTGTACAGTTCTCTTGCTCTGGCATGGCTATCAGCAATCTGTACGTTTTCATTTTGAACTCTGGCACCTCGGAATAAGCTGAAGAAGAACTAATAACTCTGCCTGGTGTCTCCAGGTCTAGAGAGATCTGAGATGCTTTTACTGATAGACAATGAACTCTGTTTATGACTGAGGAGTGTGGGGAGAGTTGAGGGGGGGTTCTACTGCTGAAAAAACATAACTATTGAATTACTTTTACTGAGGAAGGAAAAAAGCGAGCAAACAAAACAACTTAATGTACTGTGTATTAGGCCTGAATTCACCTTAGGCCCTTTATCTACTTTTTTCATCCTGTTTTCTCTATGCTTTATTCCATCCTCCAGCCCATAAGGATTTGACAGCACTGCTGCCCTTTAGCAATGCTTGCTCTACATGGGAGGGCAGCAAAATATTAGCTAGTTTAATGACATTCTCTGGCTCCCTAGAAGAGCAGCATTCATCATCATCACTTAGGAAAACACCTTATCTCAAGTAGATAAGCTCAAGCAGGTTATTGCATCCACATCCATTACAAGGTTGCAACATCTACACTAAGGTTACCAAGAGTCAGCATGCATTTTACTACTGCTACAGAGAGAATTAATGTATTGGACCACAGTGTTAGCTAATTATTCATATCATTGACCCCAACACCTTAATGGAAAGTATTGTTTGCCCATTGCACAGCAGCTCACACAGAATTAGTACTGCATTGGACATATTATAATTAAGGCTTGAAAGCACATAAATGGTTATAAAGAGAAAAAAAAGGTCACTCTTGGTCTACCTTACTCCCTCTCTCCTGTTCGTCCTGCAGATGCAACTCTTCAAAGTGGACTTTCAGTTCATTTATGTGTGTTGTAAACTTGTCAGAAAGTGATGTCCAAGCCAGTATTTTCTTGGGATCCTAAAACCATTGGCTCATGTTAATTCAGGTTAGAAGGGTCCTCATCCATCCAAGTTCCTGCTCACAGCAGGCTCAGCTTATTAACACCCCATCCCTTTGTCACTACACTCATAATACTGAGGAAGTAAGTCCCAGAAAGTAGTTCTAAATATGTAGTTATTTGTGCGATTTCCCAATCAACATCTATTTTCTAATTAATTTATTTGCCATTATTAATCCTCCTCCCTTTTGCTGCTAGTCAGTTGTCTTAAATATTATTCTTTTAAGTCTCTATAGTATCTGATGTAAAGGAATTAGGCTTCTGAGTGTATTCTCAGACTTAATCCTGCAATTATCTACTTCATATTGTTCATCATTCTGGCCAAACTCCTTACAAAGATTATTTGGCCTGAATAAATACCTTCAAGGTTTGAAGACTCAGATTCAACAAAGTTTACAGAAGCTTTCATCTTTATCAACATTACTAAAGTCTACAGTGTGATTTTTAAATTTAGTGGTATAGTGTCTTCTTTGGACTCACGACAATACTATTGGCCAAGAGTTAGGAACTCTGAAGTAACCATGTTATCACTATTTTGATTCTCTTCCTCATTGGACTAAGAAACTGGATTATAAGGTATAAAGATATGGAAAATGTCAAGAACATGTGAAGAGCAATACACAGGACTGAAAACTGAAGATCCAAAGATTATATAGCATGTTTCAGATGGATACAGATCACTCGCAAAAGATTTATTGCCCTTAAGTTTTTGGAGCCTTAATTGTGGTAGCATCTCAGTTTTTATGTAAAGTAACTTCAGGCAACTGTCAAACTTTTTGATGTTCTCACAGTTTTGAAATCCTTGAAAACTGAGTTCCTCTGAAGTGAGCAAAACAACACTCTCTTATGGCAAAACTTTCCTGAAGCAGCCAGAGACATAGTAATGACTTCA
Source organism: Loriculus beryllinus (assembly GCA_039877255.1). Taxonomy (NCBI): domain Eukaryota; kingdom Metazoa; phylum Chordata; class Aves; order Psittaciformes; family Psittacidae; genus Loriculus; species Loriculus beryllinus. The sequence goes on from JBCJKH010033100.1 coordinate 10,642, forward strand.
GAAATAGAGATCCCTGAGGAACCACACCATCATTCAAATCACTAACGAACAGATTTGCTCAGGATGCTCCTGACTGCTGAGAGCAAGAGCATCTTGTTGATTTTGAACATTTAACCATGAAGATATAAGCACAAAACCAAGACACTGTCCATGGAAAAGTAAACCTGACTTTGATGGAGCAGGAGGTTGGCATCCTCTGGTCCCTTTCACCTTGTAATTCTATAAAGCACGTGTAAAAGCAATTTTGTGGGGATTTTTAGAATATAGTCTTACATATTTAATTGCCACTTTTATTACTGTTGGTTTAAAGCTAAGTATCTTCTGAAGAAATCAACTTAAAAAGCACCAACAACAGCAAAGAAACTGTAAAATTAAATTAAACATCATTCTTTAATATCTAGGCCAGAGAATACAAAGTTTGTAAGGCAAATACAGCAAATCTATGTACATATTTTAGTGGATTAGATATATAATACACATGGATGACTGTCCCGTGCTATGTTTTATTTGCTACACTAAATGCATCGTATCTTACAGGCCACAGAGAATTGTGCTGCTGTATTAATTACATTTTTAAGTGATTTTCTAATCTTTGGACCATTTTAATATAAGACTGTTGCAGAGAGAGTGTATTAGAATTTCACACAGCACTGCTATCTGGAAGAATTTAAATAGTAAGCAAAAGCTCTTCATTTTTTGTGTTCTTTCAGCCATTTATTTCTATTAGTATCAGAGTGGCTGTTTTACATTATGCAAACATTCATTGTGAAAGGAAGCTCGATAGTAGGTTAACTCTTAGAGAAGATATATATACTATGATAACATTACCCAGTGTGGATATGTTATACTTAAGACATTAACTTCAGTATAAATCGTTCTTCATATGAAATAAAAGTGCTTTATTGCATTACAGCAAGATCCTAAAACACAGTAGATGGATGTTGTAGGATGTATTCTGGGTGTTGCCAGTCAATTGCTGCTCTTTTTAAAGTAAGGGATGAAATTGTAGACAATGATATCCAGAAGAATATAAAAATCTGATATATACCCACAAAATCAATGACTATTTAGAATGAAGCTTGAAAACTTGGTATAAAACACTATCTTTATCTCATCAAACTAGGCCTACATCTTGTCCCATTCAAAGGATTTATGGAGGCAGTACTGCAGTATCTTTAAATGAATGTGAATTCCCTCGCTCCTTCAGGTCTAAGGCACACAGTGGAACATTATGACCTGTTGAGATTTTCCTGAGCAGCAGCAAATGTAATAACAGCTTCACTTACAAGGATATGGGAAATCAACCAGTCTTTTCTTCTACGATTATCTTTCCTTTTGAATAATACAACCATAGTATAAAAGCATGTTTAGCAAAACAACGAATTAATTTGTTTTCTGATCTTGCTGGAAATTTTCCATCCACCTTCTTTCACTAAAAAAAAAACCAACAAAAATTGGGTTGTGAAAATGAAAAGATCTTTTGGAAATGTCATTTTTTCATGAAAAAGGTTTTCTTTCTGCCTTAAAAATATGCAGTATACATTTGGACTAAAAAGCTATTTAGTTTATTTTTTTACCAATAATTTCCTCTCTACATTTCTAACTAATCTTTAAGTGCTAGTTTTCATCAGTAGCTTTCAAATCAGTACAAAGGAGAAAAATGTCATTGTTCCTGCTGAACCTAAGGCACAGCAAGGGGGTGGAAGGAGATGCTAAGTGGCTTGCATTAATCTCCCAGCAAGCCAGAGCAGCAAAACCCACCTCCCAAACCCTAGGACAGTTTCCTACTCACTTTTCACAACCAGCCAGCACTCCTGTATGCCCTCTATTCTGGCAAGAATTCCATTAAAATCCTCAGCCCAAAATACCTGTAAGTATGGCAGCATACGGATTTAACCTTCACATTTGGGCAGTTCATCTGCTGAAGGAGGAACTCAAGGCCCAATTAGAAGCCTTTTTCCTCAATTCATCAGTTTCTGAATATCAGGAGCCAAACCACATGAATTCTTGTGCCTTGGATGTTTATTGTTTTACTTCGTAGCCTAGCAGACAAAGAAGAAGGGAGCAGGTGTCGAAGGCAGGGAAAAACAGTGGGACTCCTTCAAGACAGGAAAATACACTCTCAAGCACGGGGAGAAAAAGAAAGAATAAGTTGCTTTGTGCTGCCAATACTTATAGCGGAGGAGCTGAACAACATTCCCAGAATCACTTCTGCCTCTTTCTCCATGCACATCATTTTTTGCATAATAAAGAGAAAGTGATACTTATATTAAAGATATTTATCTCCTCCAGTTCATGTGGTTTTTCATAGTTCTAGAGTTAACCGAGGCACAGTCCTTGATATTTGCACAACAGAACAGATACTTGCCTCGAAACAGAAATCCTGTGTTTGTCCCTGAGCAACTCCTTATCAATACAGATTTTGACCTTGATTGCTGGTCAGTCAGCAACAGCATGGCCAAATTCAGCTTGAGCTGTGGTCAACCTTTTGATTAGTTTGCATTCTTGAGATTCCATGGAAAAGGTCCACATGGTTGTGACACACCTGAGGACTACATCCCTATTGCAAATGGTAGTGACCCACACTATGAGTCATAAGGGCACAAAATGAAGCAAGTATCTATGGAAGTTTCACTGATTTTCATGTGGTTGTGGGGGAGGAAAAATGTTTGGATCTAGTGGGGCTTGAATTACCTATGGTAGCTTCTCTTCTGTTGGAGAGGCCTTTGTAGGAAACCCAATCTCAAAGGAGATATTCAGGGGACCTACTCTGGAGGACCTGTTAGGTCTGTACTTTGATGAAGCCTGGAAATCTGCTGACGTCCTTGAGAATATTGTTGTGCTCTTCATGTTCTCCGATGCAGCTGAATGGATGGCTTACAGACAAATGTGTGTCATAACTGTGAAGAGAGTTCAAATAAATGAAAAACAGACCAATAGGAGATTTCCTGAATGAGCAAAGAGATAGCTGTACATCTATCCCTGAATACAACGTGCATACCAGTGAATATCTTTGAAAAGCCTATGGGATGCAGCCAGTATTGGATACCTGAGACACTCCAATGCATCAAAGGGCTTGCAGATTACAAGATAGAAAGCCTCATGCTCCAGTATTCAAGCACACAAAGGCTTGGATTTGCCTATAAGACAGGTCCGGAGTCCTCTTTATCTCAAGGCTTGCTTTCTCAGACTTTCAGGAGAGCAGAGGCACACACCAAGGCAGCATTCTTAGGCCTCTAATGTGTATTTTTACCTTATGGTAATATCTAAAAACATCAGCTGAAAAAACTGCACCGTACTGTGCACTGTACCAGCACTACAAAAGACAGTAGGATTCTCAAGCCACCTATCACTTAAATAGACAAAAGAATGGGAGAATGTAAATATTATCATTCCCATTGAGCAAACAAAGAGCTGGTATCACTCGGGGGGGGGGGGAGGGGGGGTC
>JBCJKH010033100.1:14099-44529 GCA_039877255.1 Loriculus beryllinus
CCCTCCCCCCCCCCACGCAGACTAAGGAAGAAAACTCAGATCTGGCGACTCCCAGACCAGTGTCTGAACCACACAGCCACAGTTCCACATCAACAGAGCTGCTGTCTCTGGGTTTTGATCAGCACATATTGCTACCAGCAGTTACCCTGTCTGATTTCCATATCCGTATTAATTTTTCTACAGATGATGCAAAGGGTCAAGGGAAATAAAGCAACACAACTCATGCAAACGTGTCAAGAAAAATGCCACCCCTTTTCTAAAAGCTTGTTGTAAAATAAATAAATAAAGTCATATTAAAGACTGGAAAAATTACCAAGGGAGTCATAAAAAGTTAGCTTTAGGCCAGAGAAATGTTGCTTTTCATTTCTATATAGTACATGAGAATATTCCGTGGACTAACAGTGCATGAATAATGTTTTATTAAAATGTATATCTTTACGGCTTTATTTTATCAGGTCCTTCAAGGCTTGGCATAAAAAAGGTTTAACAAGTTTGACACATGCTGATTTAGCATTTATACCACAAACTGAATCTGCTGCTTTGTGAGGGAAAATAGGCCAGCTTTCAAAACACAAACACTGTGAAGTATTCAAAGTGAAACAAAAAAAAAGTGAGAAGTGGGAAGAACAAAAAAAAAAACCCAGGACGACGATCGAAAATGCAAACCATGAAGATTCCAAACCTGCTGTGGAAAGGCTTTGGTCTAACTTAGAAAATATACTGCATTAAATGTTGCAGTGTTTATGGTCTCAGCATCCAATTTTCTTAATAGAATGTGCCAATAGTCCAATGTGTAGAATTCAACTAAAAGTAGTCAGTGAGGTTTTTGTAACATTTTCTTCTTTCAAATGAGCATTTGATCAGGCTCTTCCTGAGTCCTATTAACACTTCAACACTAAACATACAAGCCAAAAGAAAACACTTCTGAGAATATAAGAGTTTTAAAAAATTAATGTCACATTATCAGCTGTAGAAGGAGGTATTTTAGAAATCTCCTTGTTCAGCCTTAGTCCAACCCAGAAGAAAGCCACCCTAATGTTCATTAGGGCTGCTATTTGCAAGTTGGTTTACAAGGCAATAATTATACATTATTTTTAAATACATACATATTAAATACATTAATAAATATGTATGTAAACCCCAACATTTAGGACTAAAAAAGAACTTTTCCTGTTCTATGTTAAACTGTGACATAGATTCCTGCATTCTGAAGTTAGTCAAACCTCAGCTAAACTCTTATCTAACCTGTCTTGTACAAGAATTTCTTAAATACTTCAATCACAGTTTTTCTTTCCATGCGAACTCTGGATATCCGGTGTGGCTTTTAACTTTGCATTTCCAATTATTAAAATTGACAGACGGAGACCACTTAATATTGTTTTTATTTCTGTTACTTTGATAATTTTGTACTTCTGCTTTTGAAGTAACCGGACTAGAGTTATTTAAATCCTCTGATCTACTTGTTTATATAAGTGGACTGTAGACACAAGTATATGAATCTATATACTAAGCTTGCTGGAATTGCAACAGCACTACAATACGGAGAGGATAGCAACATACTTTCATTAATAAGGCATCATCTTTACAGAGCAAATTAATAAGCTAATTAAGATTTGGAGTTGTACCATTGTCCAACTTCACAGTGGGGCTTTTGTATTCTACACATATCTCTTCCACATTTCCCATATTTCTGGCAAATTTGAGATAATAAAAATTTGCCTTTGTCATGACACACATCTGAACTTCTATTTCTCAGTACATGGAACAGCAGAACTCTACATCATAAATTACAATGTATGTTAGAAGGAAAGACAGTTATATACGAATCCCCTAATGTTTTCTCTGATAAGCGCATTCTTATGACATTCAATTAAAGATGATTTTCCTGAAAACTCACAAGCTTTCCAGTACCTTAAAGTCCTTTTAGTAGCAATCATTCCAGATGTAATTAATATAGTTTTATTTGTATAACAATTTTCCTACTATTAGTTTTTGAAATGCAAGAGATTGCAAAGCTGTTTGTATGGGTCATTTTCTATCACTAAAAGTGGACACAAACACTTTCTGCAGCAATCCAGGAGAGGCAAACTGTGATGGTTGTCAAATTCCATTGCAATTTCCAAAAAAACCCCATGTATGTACATTCTATAAAGCCTGAATGTCACAAAGTAAAACCATCATAGTTTTGATGAAACCAACAGTTCTCGACTTACATGCATCTACTTGACACAATTGAATAGTGGAAGTATATATCAGAAAATCTGGAGTTTCTTAAGCTTTATGGAATTATCCTTTGTTCTTTTAGAAACAGACTAATATGTAGTTTTAGCCAACAGTTTTTTGTCTTAAATATATCAACTTAATAAATCTTTCTTTAGCAGTATTTATTGTCGATAAAATACTGGGGGGGGGGGGAATATGCTGTTTCTCGTGGTTACAGGTGTGATAACAGCAACAGAAATTTTAAGTCAACTTTTACCTTTTTTAGGGTATATTTAGTATGAGTCAAGGTCATACTTTCCTGAATAAATAACTTAAGTTTATGCAACAATTGCCAAATTCCCTCCATTGTATGTTTTATTGCTGGGTGATTCAAAACTGTAAGAAAATACTGAAATTGTCCTCAGGAAAAAACCAAAAAAAGTTAGATGGGTAATGAAAAAGTGATAATTGAGGGTGCTATCAAAGTTGAAAATGTTCTGGTCTAATAATAAAGGAACAAATGTTAATTTTCACTGCTTTGCATCAATCTGCACGAGAGATATGTTTAGCAATAGAAATCTGATCAATGAAGAAATTATCTTGGGATTTTAATACAAATTGACATTTGCAAATTTACATTTTCTGGTGACATATTATCCTGTTTGCTCACTTGCCTTTCCTACAAATTTCTATTTCAGAATTAACTTTGTGAATATTGTCAGGTAGTGCGACAACAACAGAGCACTCTGAATCATTATGACACTTTCTGACCAGTGCTGTATATTGTATGGCAAATTTCTCCTATCTTCAACAGCAATGGCTCTGAAACACCACCACAGATTTAATTTGTCATCCTCCTCATAAAATAATCTTTTTCATAGCGTCATCCTTCATAATATTTTCCTCTTCTTTAGTTTAACCTTCTTTCCCATTTGGAGAGTGGAAATAAGTGTTAATCATTGTAAATGTTCATTGATATAAAATCATCTGATAGTAGGAGATTAGTGTGTTCGAGGAAGGTCTGCAGAGCAAGTTATTCTGCTTTGTTTTCTGCTAAGCACTGTGGGCAGCCCAATCCTCTCTGCAGGCCCCTGCTCCCACAGAGCTGTCCAGATGGTCTAGGTCTGACCCTCTTCCCTTTCATGTGAGGTGGGGAGGTGATGGGGAAAGTTTGTGTCTGGCTTAAATGACTTACTCCCCAGATCCCTGGGGCTCAGCTGTTATACAGCCCTCAGAAGATGCCCACATGTGCCTTACACCTTGCTTTTTGGTTGTCTGGGGGTTTCTTTTAAATAATCCCATCACCACCTTTTGCTTCGTTCTTGCTCTTGAGCCCTGGAAGGATACAAGGAATGTTGCCGCTTTTTAGCTCGAAATCATAAGGCAAGCTGGAGAATGAAAGGCAGGGCACATTGGAGTGGTCCTTGGTGGCTGCAGCAACAGTACAATAGAAATCACAGTGCTTTTGGCATGTTGGGAAAAAGGCTAGTTTTCCAGTTCTGTGAAAGACACAGCCTGACTGAGATGTATTGGAGATTGGTCTTCCCCACTTCCCATAGGATGTATCTGAAAGCTGTCTGTCTGTTGAACCTGTGCAGCAATGAACATGAAATAAATAAGTTCTCTTATCACTTACATGTGAGTGTTAGACCTGCACATTAAAATTAAGGGAACTTGGAATATATAGAAAAATCTGATACGTTTTATCTTGTTGAAAGACTGATAATTTGAATAAACAGGTTTAGTATCTCTACCCATAACTAGTCTAAAAAGGGTGGAGTGAGCAAAAAAAAATAGGTTAGTGAAGGGGATTTTGGGATCATAGGATGACTTGTATTGGAAGAGATCTCAAGGTGTCTATAGTCAAACTTCCTGCTCAGAGCTACATCAGCTATGGGGTCACACCAGGTTGCTCAAAAAGACGAGTCTGCAAAAATGAGTCCATGTAAAGTATAAATTACATTTACTATAAAGAAAGTACTTGAAATGGAGTTCATTGTGGAATTAATGGGTGGATGTAGCGGCAGATGCACAGAGTCTCAGTGCTGCTGAGCTCTGTGCAAGTTCATAAGGTCATGGACCTTATCATAGGATAGATCACAGGATAGATCACAGGATAGATCGCAGGAGAGGCAGTGCTCTGCACTAAAACCACCACTTGCTCTGCATTAGCAGGACTGAGAGTACACATCAATCAAGAATTAACTAAAAGTGCTGTAAAGGTGTCTTCACCCAACTATTTCAAACAAGAGACACAAATCAAACCTCACAATGAGACGTGTTATTCCATAAGCACCAGTCAGGAATGCATGAAGGGGAATTGAGGCGTGATGGGAGCCTTCGGTTCCTGAGACATGGCTACTGTACCCATGAAGATGACAGCAAAATATCAATGATAATTAGTTTAGGGTTTTTTCAGTAAAGTAGTTTCAAACATAAATAATACTGTGCTCAACACAAACCAAAACTGTTATGGACTTCATTATGTTGGATAAAGGTAAATTTGTCACTAGACTGGAAGTTAGTTATTGCCTAAGGATGAATGATCATGACATGATTACATTCAGTATTACAGACTGAGTACATCCCTGCTAGTCATACACATACTGGTGCTTTAAAAGAAATCATTTTCTAAAGGAGAAAAATTCTGAATGAAACTGATTGGAAAATAGTTCTTTATTCATGATTTTATTAGATTATGTTAACTCCACATGAGTGAAGAGGATACCTTTGGCTAAAAGCTTATACCATCTCAGTGGTATGGACGCAAAATATAGAGAGATATGGGAAGAGAAAATGAGAAAATAAAGTGGAAATGGGGGTAAATGAAGTGTTATGAAATATGTAAGGGATGTAATAGAGAAGCCAAAGGCATAGCTGGGAGTGTGGGCTGGCTTTCAGGACTAAGACCAGTGAGAGAAGCTGAAGGTGTGCCAGGCTCAAACAAGCAGTGCTATACCTCGGGGATTGTGAACATTTATTGCCACATACTGGTATTGTTGCTGGTAAGGCAGGAACAGATTTTGGCTCTGGGACAGCCTATTTACTTGAAAGTGGTTCTTATAACACTCTTTAATTTGAGAATTCCCTCCTTTAGGAACCTTTTTCTTGTATTACTGAAAAAGACATCATTTCTAAAAATCCAATGTATTTTTCATGCACTAGGTTATTTTCTTAATTATATTTGCTGGAGATACAGTTTCAATTGCAGTTTTGCTCACCTTCAATTTATGTTCTTATTTCTAGAGCCTTTGGCAGTCTTTCAAAGAGTATCCATACACACTGAATTTCATCTCTCGGCTTTAGATGATAGCTCTCAATAAATCCACTAGCAGGACTCGCAGAAGGGAGAGCACTTTCCCTTTTCTCCTCCCCTGAGCAGAGCTCCAGAATAAATCATGATCCACAACACTTCATTGATTGTGGTAAAGCTCTCCTTTCTGCCAAATTCAATGGCTGATGAAGTTGCAGCTGCTATTTCTCCAGTCTTGTGCCAGGTTTTACAGCTTTCAGAATAGAAATTAAAGAATCTGTAGTATATAAACATTTAAGTGTTGTTTTTCCATTACAGGTTTCCAAAAGCTGTTCTGCCATCCAGGTCAAGACAGCTTTCCACAACAGTTATCTTGCTCAGACGTGAGTTCGAACTATGACTGATGTATCAGTTCAGGTTGTTCATTAAAGTGGTTGTCACCTCTGATGGCAGGGGAGAGTAACCAGGTTGGAGCTGGAAAGTAGGAATTTGATTCAGCAAGAGCTAGCAAACTTTCAGCATGCATGGGTGGGGATAAAAAGTGGTATTATTCTGTCCTGGGCTGCGTATTCTTTTAAAACCATTTCTTTTAAAACAGTTCTGTATATGAGCTCTTGGTATAGATCATTAATAGCCAGACACAAAGTTGTTAATAGCACTACAGGAAAGACAGAGGTGGGCAACAGGATTTTCTAGATCCTGGATGACAGACCCTTTGATTCTGCATTGGAAGCATAGCAAGATGATTTGTTCACATCATCTGAGTATAATGAAAAGTGTTTCAAATATTTAGAAGATTTAGCTAGAAACATTCTCTTGGGAATGGAGCATTTTTAATGTGTAGACTGGGATAATCTACACTGAAAGGGAAATCTTATTTGGCATACCATGGTCATGTTTAAGTTATGTGGGTCAAAAAAAGGGCAGGTGGGCTACCCCACATACCCACGAACCTGTAAGCAAAATACCAGAAAAGATACAAAACATTTGGCTGCAAAACATTTTACTAATAGGAATGTAACTAATAGAAACCAGGAATTCCTTTAAAAATACCCATTTCATTCCTTTATAGCATTACAATAGAAAAGTACTAATACTCCTAGGCTCTTAACTTGGCATCCCTTGGCAGTCTAGAGGGGATTATAGCTATTGATTACCAGTAGAGCACAGGTTAACTGGATTGAGCACAAGCCAATTAATATCTCAAAGCAAGCCTCAGCTGGATAATTGTGTTCTAAGACAAATATTAGGCCCAGTTTTGTCATCAATATCATCACCATGAAGTCCGAACTCAGTACTGACATCATGAAGCAAACATGGTGGAACTGCCTCAGGTCAGAGAATACTTCATCATTGAGGATGCTCTCAATAATTTTTGACTGGGATAAGTGCCAAAAGACTGGAAGAAAGTAGATGACACCCTATCTTCAAGAAGGGCAAGAAGGACAAACCAGGGAACTACAGGCCAGCCAGCTTCACCTCAATCCGTGGCAATGTGATGGAACAACCAATCCTAGAAACCATTCCAGGCACATTGAGAACAAGAAAGTCATCACCAGTTACCACCAAGGGGAAGTCATGCTTGCCTAACTCGGAAAACTTCTACAGTGATGTGACTGGTCTGGTAGATGAAGAGAAAGCAGTGGACATCGTGGACTTTGTGGATATCCTATCAGCCTGGACTTCAGTAAGGCGTTTGACACTGTCTCTCATAAGATATTCATAGACAAGCTGTTGATGTGTGTCTCAGATGAACAGACAGTGACAAGGTGAACTGAAAGCTGGCTGAATGGCTGGCCCCAGGGGGTGGTGATCTCTGGTGCAAAGTCTAGTTGCAAGTAACTAGTGGTGTACCACGGGGGTCACAGTCTGTAAATGCCTTAAGTTCGCAACATAGAGTTCAGTTTGTTCAGGAGGATTTCAGTCTTTTTTTTATTATTAGTTTTTCTTTCTGGAGATGTGCAAATATTCCATTAGAAGAAAAAAACCCCAACCAAACCCAAAACCAATCTTTCCAAGGAAATTCTGTCCTGTTCATTAGTTCACTTTCTGTTTACTTTCCAAGGAGCTGGTATCTAAAAGAAAAAAGAAAAAGGGAGGGTTTGGGGCACCTAAAAGCACCGGTGAGTGACTAGACACCTATTTCTGCAAGAGGAAAAAGCTTTCTCAAACTACTGGATAAGGAGCAATTAGCAGCAGCTGAAACTTCTCATTTGCAGGCAAACTACAAACTAAAAGAAAGAAATACAAAGTATTTGAAGAAACTATTACAAAATGCAGCAGAATCTTTCCTTCCTGATTGCTCAGGCAGAGAATGAACTCCTTCCCAGCTGATGAGGAACAAACACAGTGTGTAATTCAGTTCTCTGAAAACTGAGTCAGAGGGCAGTGAAATCTAAGGTAGTGATTCCTCCCAGTGATCCCTTCTTACCTGACATACCAGTCACGAAGTAGGTTTCTCAAGGACACCTCATGAGTTATTAGCCTCCAACCCACTCCAGGCTTGAGGGACTCAACCTGTATTAGGTTCCAGAGAAGCCCGAATTTGCTTAGGCTATGACAACTGAACACCCAAATGAGTAAACAAGGATATTTTCCTTGCTGCTCTATGGTCCAAACTATGCAATATGCAATTTTCAAGACAGCCGGTGTCCAGAGGGCAATGCAATGTTCTAGAAAGGTGGTTCTATTAATCTCTTTTTGCAGGCTTTATTGGTTGGATTAAAGTCCTTTCCAACCCTAACTATTCTATGATTCTATGATTTTGTCAGGTGAAGCAATGAATGTTTATGGCTGAGGTTTAGAAAGTAATCAAAATATTTTATTTTCAACATGGGGACCTGTGCTTGTCTTTATTGGAATCACAACCTAGGCCTTGTCTGGGAGCAAAAGCAGTAACGTGCTCTGGCTTTTGTAAATGAGGTCAGCAAGAAAGAAAAGTGTGACATGAGATTTGGAGTAGTTTTGATCCGAAGGAGAGGATTTCTTGTAAACAAACTGTGTGTGAATTTGACCTGTGTATATAAATAATGTAATCTGGGCTACAGTAGCTATTAATGCTTTGAAGGATATAAAACTTTCATGAAGGGATGTAGGAAGTAATGGAATAGCCAACATGGGAATGAATGAACATTTTCGTGATGCTTTTCTTAAAATGGGTAGTCCTGAGAAATAGAAAAAGCATGGTGCTGCGTTTTCACAAATAAAAGAAATAAGAGAAGTTTCTTTAGATAATAAAGACAAATAATTGCACTCAGTAATTAAGGGGAAAAAAAAGTGTTTTCTCTGATTTCCCCTGAATTAGGAAAAGGACCCTTTTAGTGAACCTTTTACATAGATAAGTTGCATTTAGAACTGAATTTAATTCCAGCATTCTATTGATGAAGTAATACTGTTATGAAACTCTCTCCTGTACTGTTTTCACAGGGATAACATGTTTTTGGTGAGGTTTTTTTTTCCCTCTCAGGAGAGCAACAGACTATTTCAGTGTGTTCCACAGTGCTTTGTTTAGACATATACACACACATATACATGTATTTGTAGACGCTTGTTCCTATGCAAGCAGATAAGCACTTCTAAACAAAGGCTCCAGGGGAGTTACATGCCCAGAATCAGGACACTTAATTGGATTTTGTGCCTATAAAAATCTCCTGCCAGCTGTTATGGCAAAAAGTAGTCTTCCCGTTTTGTCAGCTCTCCCTGCCTTTGTAACAGGAAGATGAAACTCTGCTCTCTCTAGTGAGCCCAGCAAATCTTGAATCCCGACCAGAGTCAGACATAAGCTCAGCCTGTGTTGGTGCAGGCTAAAAGGATGCTTCTCTGTGTCTTTATGTGAAATATGTATGTGATAGCTCTAACATTGAAAGCATTTTCTCTTTCCTTACTTGCATGTCATCATCTTCAGGTCAATAGCAAAGCACGCTGTCACAAGGGACATTGCATGTCTCTCTGTTTAAAGGATACAATCTCCATGTGCAAGGTAAAGGTTTGTAGTTGGCACTTTTAAAATCATGAGCCTGAATGCAGTTTAATAAAGATGAATCTCAAAGTGGAAGAATTATTTCACCATTTTCTTAATTTCATAACTATTCCCTCTTGCTATTTTCCCCTTATTTTTTCCCTTATGATTTTGGAGATTTTAAATCTTTTTCATTTTAAAGGGTATAGTATAGGTGATAATTTTTTTAAGCTTCAGGGCTTCCTTACTGTGCTATAGCAACTCCTAAATTTTTGAAGTGGTGGAAGCCATCTGTCTCAACAGATCATGTTCTTTTACACTGACTGACGAACCAGCATTTCACTTGATTTAGACTTAAAACAATCTTGGAAAGGAAGGAATTTCATAAAGCTGCCAATTTTTATGTCTTCTATTAAGTTCCTAGTGTTCTGATCTGTAGATTGCTAGGGTGGTATCTGTCCCTCCCAGATGGGAAAGTAGGGCACAGATAAAAAAATAGTTTTCTCAATGTCAAGAAGAAAGACATTGAGAAGAATTAACTGAATATCTCCATCTAGTCCCTTACCAATAATCATCCTATTCTCTGGACTTCTGTGATGAATAGAAAACTGAAGGTAAATATTTGAAGAGTCTATTAAAGACATATGGGTGTGGAAGCACTGATTTTCCTTTGTCTCTTTGAAAATCGTTTCCTAAATATTTTACAGTATGCATTCAGCATAATTTAATTTCCCCTAGAGTTATACTTCAGCACTGCATGCAATGGCACTCAGACTGCATAAATGCAGCTGTAGTCCGTATGAAAACACGGCCTTCACAGCAAAGCACTTATTAAGGTCATTACTGAAGTTTTTATTTTCTGGACTATGTTACAGAGGAAGCCTGAACAATAACCTTTTTATAAGGATGCATAAGGACCTCCTGGTGTTCACTGTATGACCTGACACCAAAAGAATGAAAAGACAAGCAGTGTCAGCTCTGGCTTTTCAGTCTGCCGCAGCACTGGAATAGTTAACAGCTGCTATTTTCCTCTCTCCCAGATTTGACCCATGAGTCTTCCGAATGGAATGAAAGGGTGTGCAAGTGGCTCTTTTTGAACATATCTGGCAAATACAAGAAGCTTTTCTTCTCTTTCATTCTTTGCTTTGGGTTAGGAAGGGCAAGCCCTGTCTTGGACTACAGAAGTGTTCTTGGTCTACCAATGCTGCAGAATGAAGAATTCCTCCTACTAGCCAAAAAAGAGAAATTTAGCAGAGGAAGTAAATGTTTGGCTCCTATGCTGCTTAAAGTAAAATACAAACACAATTAGGATGATGCGAGTTTGGGGAAGACTATCTTTACAGAAAACCTCAAAAGCATTTCTCTCATAATAAATTATGCTGTAATAGTAATTTTCTGCTAGTGTGAATAGGCACAAAACACATCTTTGTTCATAAGCTTTTTTATTGTAGCGGTTGTCATAAGCAAAACCTGAAAGTACTTGAAAATCCATTAAAATCACAATCAGTATTATAAAAGAAAAACCCCATCTCTTCAAAGTTTGTCTCTGCAGACTTGCTAAAAGTGAGAAGTCGATAAGTATGAGACACATGTATGTAATTTCAGACTAATGATTAACTGTTGAAGTGCTAGCTTTGTACAATCAGGCCTCTGCTTAGCAAAGAAACAAACCCCTTCAATCTCTTAAGATGCTGGATGAAGCCAGCTTCTGAATTGCTATGTGTGATAAGCTTATGTGTGATAAGATGTGCTGAATCCCAGACTGGATGGACATTGACTGGCCATGAATCAGTGATTACTGTCTCCAGCATGTTTCAGTTACAGTGTTCTTTCCCAAAGGGTGATTGTCACTTGGATTTATGCCTGCTTGTAACTGCTTTATCTGTAGTTGTGTCCAAACCCCGGTGCATTTCATATACTGAGGACTTACAATTTCTTGTCTTCCAGGTCACGTATCTCACAAAGAGAGAATGGATTTGCATTAGAGATTTGCAATACTTGGATTTACTCAAAAAAGTTCTAGAAGTGAGATTTTTAATTTTTTTTTTTTATTTTTTTTTTTTTCAGAATTATTGAATTCAGACAGATTTCTTTTTTCACACATCCAGGTCATGAACAAGTACTCGAGTTCCCAAGTTAAAACAGCATCTTGCCAACTTTAGAGCATTTGGCTGGTCAGCAGGAAAGGAAAAGCTGCTTGTAAAGCACTGGAATGCATTTTCAATTAGTCACTCCATTGCTTAAAAGGCTAGGCATTAGACACGGGGAGGAGAGGCTGGGGGGGTGGCAATGCTGGTGGGGAGGGACAGTGTGAGGCACTTTGGAGAAGGGCCTTTATCAGCCCACAACAGCAGCCCTGAAGTTGGAGGCCACTCTAATAGATAAGCTTTTGTTTAACAACAGGCTCCCTAGAGACAGTGAGGTTTTCCTGGTAGAAGACCAGGATTTCTTTCAAATAACTTAATATTGCTTTGCATGAATGAGCGGTGGAAAATATGCGTTGGGAAGATGCTGGAAGGTTATTTATCTCTCTAGAAAGTTTATTTATTTTATTATTGCCTGATAACCAGGCTGTTGGGCATCCTGACTAAGAGGTCGTGCTTTGGCAGACCTTCCTTGGCTCCTAAAATATTTTGAATGCAATAACACCCTGGAAAGAAGATTAAATAACCAACTCAAACTGCTTACTAGGTTTATTTTCCTGCCCAACGCTATGAATTCTTCAGTCCAATAGGTTTCTGGTAAAGAAAGAGCTGGGAAAAAAACTCTTAAGATATAAAACCATCTTTCTAATACTCAGTAGCCATCATTGCTTCTGCCTTTTTTAAAGTCTTTGTCCTGTACTTGACCTTCAAATGTTTGTAGCTAGCTGATCTGGAACTTTTTTGACTCCGCAGCTGTCTAAACTAAGGGTGATGACATTGCTTAGAGATCCTTTTGTGTATGCGTGTATATGTGAATACTGTTTTCAAAAGAATATATGTGTATTTACTTTAACATGACTCAGAATCTTGGAAAGCTTGTACTTCTTCATCATATTAACTGAGAACTGCTAAGCTCTTGTTAGCTCATGCGTGTTATGGCATGAGAAACTGAAGGTATGCAATAGGCTGTTTGCCAGCAGGTAGAGGAAATGTTAAGGTTTGTTGCCCTCTGGCTAAGTGTGATAAACTTGCTCAAGTAATATTTCACAGATGTGCTGGCTGTTTCAGCAAACAAGGTGAAGATCATAGGAAATTTCTTCACTTAAAGCATAAAAATTAAAGTTTCGAAGACAAAGTTCTTAACCGCAACAGAAAACCACAGTGAACTAAAAGATGGGCTGGAGTACCACTATCCAAGCGCAAGAGTTAATATAATCTTGCAGTGAGTTTCTGGTTTATTTGTTTTCTCCTACGATAGCTACACGCTGCATGAAATACGTGAGGCTGTTGTGGAAAATCCATTGCCTGTTGCAAGTTTCTCTGTGCTAAACTTAATCTTCTAGCTTTATTTTTAGAAAGCTTATAGTTGCTGTCTTCAGTGTCGTAGGGAAAAGATGGCAAAATGCCAGCCAGGTCCAGCAAAAGGGAGACCTGGCTTTTCCATTCCAGACGTGAAAAGTTTAAGATAAAAATAATAAAAATCACCATAAATAGTTTCAAATATGAAAGGAATAAGAATCCTTACTCCTAAGGTATAGTTTTCATGTGGAGGAAATAACGTTGTGTTTTCTGTGCAATCAAAACTGTGTTTAGAGAAAGTATAAAATATACTAGTAAGAGATAAAATTTTAGACATGGAGATGGTTTGTGGAATTTCTGGATGAACAGAGTAAGAGATGCTTAGCATCTTGGTGCAGTTTGGTACTCACCTGAAGTGGGGGACAGGGCATCGTTTGTTACTCTTGGTGTTGGTTTCTCCACATACATCAGGGTAAATTGCAGTCCTCCACTCCTTGTGTCTAGTCCTGGAAGTCTAGGCGTATACAAACATCCAACCTCAAAGTAAAGGTCTCTTACACTTGTACCTCTCACCTACTCCTTACCAGTACAGAAACTAGAAACCAGACAGGTCCCGAAGTGGGGTGAAAGTGCAGAGCATCATTGCCTCTTTCTTATCATGCAGCAGTGGATGGGTAGAATGTGACAAGAACTCAAATTGGGCTTGTCAAAGGGACTCGATAAAATGGTATTTTGATTTTCTTTTTTTGTTTGCAGGTTAAGCTTTGAAGCCTTTGTTAATTTGAGCCTAGTCATCAATATGAGACATTCAGTGAGAGGTCTATATGGGGCAATGTGTGAATATAGCTCTAAACCCAGAAAATTTGACAGTAGAGAGGAAAGAGAAAAGGCAGTGTAGTGTAACCACTTATGTCCTCCCCAGCCTCAAGTGATTGGTTAGCCTGTGTAACAGTGGTTTACAAACTTTTGGGAAGAAAGGAAAAGACACTGTCTAATCTCTTTTTAATCGCTTCCCATGCTATAAATGAAGGTTTCCTCAGCTCCACAAAGAAATATGACAAGTGGGGATTGAATTTCATTTTCCATGGCAAGCATCTAACCCACCTCTTGTCGGTAAATTAATATATGGCCCCAGTTTCCAGAGGTGGATACAACCCTTATCTCTGAAGAAGTGCTCAGATATATGTGTGTATAAGGTGAGAAACACCCTGTGCCTGTTAAGAGGGATATGGAGCATCTGTAAACCCCAGACGTCCTCCTCCCCCAGATATGCATCTTCAATCAGCAGTCTCTGATGTGTTTATCCTTGTTACACCCTTGAGAGACAAAGCAAAGCCATTGGAGCCATTGCCCAGGGGAGGGTGTAAAATCCAGAGGTCTGAACTTGGGGCCCCACTTACTGAGGCAGGAGAGGTCTCAGTGTGCATCTCCCTTAAATGAGGGATCAGTGATGTACTGGCCTTTGAACATAGAAAGCATTTTGTATCTAGATTGTTTAAAACCGGTTGTTTTATCCGACCCCACTATCTTCTGGCTGCTGCCTGGCAGGCAAAATGCTCACAGGGCAGTGGGAAGCCTCAGTGTCACCTTCTGGCAAGGGCAACTCTGTGCTGCCTTTTGTACTATAGGGATGCTAACAAGGGGGAGAGGGGGAGTCAGCCTGCCCCAAAGCAGCCTACAGCATACAAGGGAGCCCTGGAAACAGTTTAGACATAGCTCAAGTTCTATCTCTCCAAAGGGAGTGGTGGTGGAAGACTTAAAGCAGCCTCAAAAGGCCTTATTGTACCCCTTATTATGTTTCCAGGAGCGTGTGATCACACACATTACCAGGACTCCATGTGACCACATTACTACTCCTTTTTAACATACAGAGGATGAACTTAATTTTTTTTTACTCTTTTTTTTTTTGTAATTTTAGGGTTTGGGTTTTTGGGGGGAACTGGTGGCAAATTGAAACTAGGAGCATATGCTTGTGGTATAAATAGCAAAGTGGAACTATTCGTCATTTGGGCTAGTTTGGTTCTGATTGAACATTTCATAAGGTGCAGTTTCGCTCCCCCCCCCCCCCAATTTTAATTTGGGAATTTCTAGCAATCCCAAGAATCAGTCGAGCTCAAGGAGAGGGTACAGTCATTCACATGAGGAAAGGAAAACATTTAGAAGAGGAAAAAACCGCAAAAGATAAATCTTTAAATACAGGGAAATCAATGTCCAGAAGTGTTACAGAATCACAAAATAAGCCACTCATCCAGATTTCCCCACATAAAGGCACACTAACACCAGTTACACAACTTTCCAGATCACCACAGTGATCTGGAGGACGCTTTACTACTTATTTTTTTATGTAGCAACAGATAGAAGAAATGGAGTTAGAATTATACAGACACCTTTACCCCCTCTTAAACACCCAAAGGGTTACATCTGTCTGCATTATTAGGCTTTATATTATTCTACCATCATACAAATCAAGCTGCTTTCAGTCACAGCTTCAGCTCACACGTCTAATAGCTTTTAAAACATAAAGGGGGGACACAACGACGATTCTGCATTCAAAAGGTTGTGAACTGGTTTTGATGTGTGCATTTACCTGTTTATACGAGGAGTAAGGGGAGGAGAAAAGGGTGGGAGAGGAGTTGTTAGGTCCCTCCTTTAAAAGTGCCAGACTCTAACCTGCACAGAACAGGGAAAGCCCCCAACAACCTTCAGGAAATAATATAAAAGCAAACCTCAGAGGTAGAAGGAAATACCCAAAAGGAGAACGCTGCAGCTTGCAGTAATCTGTAAATGATTGCTGGCAAAGACTGGAGGCTTCAAGCTTGAGCTGTGTTTGCTCCAAGAGAAAGCCAAGAAGGACGGTGTTAATAAAGGGAGATTTAACTGAGGGCTGTGCTTGGAATAAAGTGGGCTACAAAAAGGTCAAATTTGATCAGTTGGAGCAGATTACAAGGGCTTTAAAAGGTAGTGGTAAAGAAATGAAACTGGGACTGTGAAGCAATATAGCACAAGATTGATTTTGGGGGTGGAGAGAAGCTGGGACAAGTGCTTATCAGCTTGAGAAGGAGGAAGAGCTGTGCTGGGTTTGTTGTCATTCCCACACTGAGTAGAGTACTTGCTGCTTTTGTGGGTAGGCTTCCCAGTCGTGGGGTTTGGTTTTTTTCCCTTCTTATCTATATATATATATATATATATTTTGTCTTTACTATTCCTACAATGGTGTCTATAATCTCTGACTTGGATCCTCTGAAAAGCTGGAAAGTTTTAAGGTAGGCCTATGTTTTCTTCTGTTTGGTACAGGCATTTTTGGTTTAGCCCTAAATTAGCGGGAGCTTGAGTTATAATCGAAATGTGAGCCCTGGGTTTAAGTAAGAGAAAAGTTTCTGGTAATTGGAGCCCTTTTCAGATGCAGCAAACCTTTGAGCAGATGTTTAGAGAGACCCGAGGGAGATTTTTTAAATATACTTCTCGGTGTTACAGTGCAGAGAGGGTTTTTTTCCTTTCTTTCTTCCTTTTTTATAAGGAGAGGCTGCTCCGCAAATTCAGTTTAATGGTAAAGGTTCACACCAGTTGAAACTGCTGGATTAACTCTCTGCTTCCCGCACCGTGCTCTGCAGGGGATGCGGGTGGGAAACTTCAGAGGAGCAAAAAACAGCATGAAAGTTGAGCAAGGAGTGGGAAATAGTCTTGGGGGGAAGAAAGGGGGACAAACGTGCTTGTTTCGTTTCTTGTTTCGTTTTGTTGTTGAAACTTCCACACTTTGTTGTCCCTCCAAGGCGTGTGTTTGATATTTGAAAGTTTGATGCTTGCAATCAGTTTGGTACTGATTTTCACCTTCAGCACTGCTATTTTTCTTTGTATAGTGAAAAAGGGTAACTTGAGCTGCTAAAAAGAAGGGAAGGGCGAATCATTGTTAACGCCTGCTGCAGCTATTACAGCTCCACAGTGTTAAATGACCTTGTTTAATGCCGCTTGTAAGTGCCTTATTGAGTGTCCGGACATGCAGAAAGTTTGCAGATGGTTTGCAGAAACTTCACTGGAAATATTTGGGAATGTAGACGGTGAAAAGAAATAAATGAATGAAATAAAAACAGTTAAATATAAACCTAAATACATTTTCTTCAGCTCTCATGCAAAACATGAAGCTGCACCTAATATTAATGCAGTATTTTGTTATTTAAAGGGAGTAAATTGCAAGGGTTTTGAGAGGGTATGTGAATTGTGGTATTATTACGATATATACGATAATAATAACACGGTATATTTTAGCTTCTTACTGTAGTGTTTTAAAGAACTTATTAATGTGTCCTGAGCTGAAGGAGGAAAAACAACCCTTCTAAAGTCAAACCATGAAGTTTACTTACAAAAGTAGTTTTTTCTTTTTTCCTCACGTTTACAGAACGTTGAACTTTTCTTCTTTGGAAGTTTGAATTTCTGTCAGTCTTCTGAGCCTGTGCGTAGGAATGTGAACTGAGATCCTTTATCCTTGACTGTGGCATGGGACTTGGCAAAGCGGTCTTACTGCAAGTTTGTTTTGTTGGTTTGGTTTGTTTGGGGTTCTTTTCAAGTCATTTAGGACTGTCAGCACGGAATGATGAGTTTCTATTCGACTTTGAAAGCCTCAGTGTGGTTGTTAGCTCAAATGTGTTGTGCGGGATAGTGGAGTGTGTGATTGGCATCTGGGGCAAATAGCCACGTTACTTCAGAGCAGAGCAGGGATGACTGCTGTGAGTCGTCACCAATGAATGCCAGAAAAGGACTTTTGCAGAGCTTCGTATGTGTTGTCTTACAGCGTGTGCTCCAGAAAAGCTATTCTAGGAATTACTTTAAAAGTTCATCTCGCTCTATGAGACTACTTCTGATTCCTCTGCTAGTCAAGTCAGGTGATGCCAGGTTTTTGCTGTGCTGAGGGATGACACAGAGGGCTTGAAAGTTGAAAAGGTTGAAGGAGGAGACACTGTTGCCCCCTCAAAGAATCCTGCTTTCTTAGAAAAATATGTTTGCATGACTGTAAAAGAAATACCTCCTTGGCACTTCTTCCCTACAGCATTGTGACATTTCCCAGTGTTGTGTGTATATCTGGAGATCAGTTGCATGGATGCAGAGTAGGTCAGAGATGTGATTAAGTCAATTTTACTGGACGTGTCTGTGTGTAGTTACAGTGTATGATTACAGCAGCAACCCTGTATGAATGTGGCATTGTTGATCAGCTGCAGGATGCAGAGGGTTAAGGGGTAGTGCATCCCAATATGTAGCATAAGTGCAATAGTCACAGTAAAAAGCTAGAAGCCAACATGCAGTTCATATGGCTTATGACTTATTACATTGAAAAGCTGCTTCTGCTTTCATAAATTTTAGTTCCTCTTCTGCAGGCCAGTTTCCAGCTTGTTTGATGCTTCTGAGCTTACTGGTTTTAGTGCCTCTTCTCCATGTACAAAGGAGCCTATCACTAATATTCATAAGAAACAGAGAAATGTTTCTGTGTGCTTCTTAGGTGGCATGTAGCAATTCTTAAGAGCCAAATGAAATGCTGTAGCAAATGCTATGCTCAGCTCAAGAGTAACATCCTATGGCAGCAAATTCTCAACTTTGTTTTCCCTGTGCTTCTACTGTAATTTATTCTGTGACTCGCTCCCAGTTTGAGACCTGCTTAGCTGGGAAAAGACTGAAGGATGCAGATTTCACGGAAGCAGGGCAAGGGGGAGGAATAATGGCATTTGGGCTCAGTAGTTCTCAGGGGCTCCGTGCAGCTATGGACTGCCTTGGTGCTGATTATCCTCACCTCAGCTGAGCTCTAGCTCCTCTGCCCTGCTCCCCAAATCCACTGGAAGCACATCCTCTTGCCTTCTGAATAAAGGAAAAGGTACAATATAACAACAGACAAGGCTGTGGGAGGTGATGGAGCTTGATGGGTGTGAGAGGTGTTGTTGGAGGATGGCAGGGGATTTGTTGGACTTTAACCAGCAGCACTGGGAGAGCTAACAGAGGTATTAATGGCAATAAATGGCAATGTGGTGTGTATATATAATATTACATCAGGCCTCCCTCTTCTGTTGTCTGTCT
Source organism: Loriculus beryllinus (assembly GCA_039877255.1). Taxonomy (NCBI): domain Eukaryota; kingdom Metazoa; phylum Chordata; class Aves; order Psittaciformes; family Psittacidae; genus Loriculus; species Loriculus beryllinus. The sequence continues at coordinate 33,013 of JBCJKH010033100.1, forward strand.
GGGGTAGGACATCGAGGGTTGCAATACTTTCTGACAAGCCTCAGCACCCACTGGGTTCACATTACAGGAAGGGGGGAGGAACTTGGGCTCTAAACACAGTTTAATGTGCAGAACAAAACCTACTACAGAAAGTATTTTCTTTCGCTGGATTTTTTGATAGTGATCTGAATATTAAAGTTACTGGAAAGTAATCTCTGATAGCTCATGGATTTGTTCTTTCCCTCCTGTTGTCTCTCTTCAGATAAGCTCCCAGCATAAAATCTATGCTTTGACATTAACACAGTGCTGCCTAATCTTCTTTTATAGATGCCTTCTCACTTTTCAGAGTGACTACAGTAAGTGCCATGTCTGTTGTACTCCTTTGGAGCCAGGAGAGATTGGCAAAACTTCAGGCCTTTTAAAAATCCTTCAGAGCCTTACAGCAAATGGTGCGTGCTTTGCCCAGCCCTCCGTAGACATAGGAATCCCATTTACTTACATCCAAAATGATACGGGAGTTGGAAGTCTAGACCTCCTAGTGCATAAGAGACCAAGATCAGCTCCTGTGACTCCAGAGATATCTCTAATCCCTGTCTGAAACTTCCTTGTACATCTGAGATGTGGTTTTGTTTCTCATATGTGATAGGGACAGCTTTGGTCACTGTTTCTGAAGTGACCTGTGCTCTGGGCCTCTACAGCAGCTGAAGCATGGCAAGGAGAGGCACTATAAGAGAATAAAATGCCATCTCTCAAGGCCATGTCTATGCTGCTGCTTTTCTCCCTTAATTTGCTCCAACAGGGCTAAATGTAGCACTATAAATCACATGAACTGCCTATACAGGGAAGACCTTGTCCCCTCTTTGCATTTCTGTCTGAAAATGTGACCTTTCTATGGCTTATGGCTGAGAATACAAAAAAGTGGGTTTTAACTTGACTTTGCAACCTCAAGGTGAAATCCAAACAAAGAGTAGGACTGCTCACTCAGATGAGCAGTGAACTTACAGTCTGTGAAGCAGTGGATCTTACCGTGCTACTCTGCATTCAAACGACCTGCATTTCACAAATACTATCGAACTGGCCCATAAAGCTTGGCTGGTGGAGATGGGAACATCTTGTTTGGAACATGCGGTGTGTCAGGCAGATGTACCAACTCAAATGTTCTCTCTTAAATGCCTTTCCCCACCACACATGCCATCCAAACAACCTGTAAATGGTTTAGCTTTTCAGGAAAAAAAAGCCATTTTCATGCTTGACAAGTCAGTCCAGAGGGAGCAATTTCAGCCTTGTTGGTGTTTGTATTATGAGCTATTTTGGGTAAGTAGCCCTATCATAACACCTGGCTCCTACTCCTGTGATTGCCTATGGATTGAATAGTTTTAAAGTGATCAAATTGGGGAAGAGGGGGGAAGTTCACACAACAGCTCAAATTTAAGTTGTTGGCACAGAGCAATAAAGCAAGACCAAACACAGATGTGTGAGTGTTATTCTTGCTTTAGCTTTTGCCTTTCCATCTTAGCAAAGCTTAAGATAAGGCATCCTGCATTGTATTCAGTATCAGAGTAGACCAGTTGAGTGCCTAAACCCCCAGCACAGAACTATTGTTCAGGAAAAAGGGGGTAAAAGAATCTTATTTCACATGTGCTTTACTCTGAGGATCAAAACAATGTTGTCTCCACCCACTACTCAAAACCAAAAGAAAACAAGTCCTGAAAGTTTGGCCCATGGATATAATGCTGGACTCCACCAACACCGGATAATGGAATTTCAGATGTCAGTGGACAATGCAAATTCCCCCCCAGTTGCCACAATATGCTGGCTTGAAAGAAATAAATACACACAAAAGAGGGGTGTGTATCATGTAATAACTGAAAACACATTTCAGAAATGGTTTTCCAGTTAACCCCTCCAACAACACAGAACATGTCAGAGATGGTGCTGAAAGGGTTGGTCATAAATCCCATAAATTAATGAGGGTCACATAAATCCCAACTTGTGACACCAGCGGGATGATGGTTGGTTCTAAGCTCTGATATGTAAAATATGAGCAGCAAAACAGTCTGGATTCCTCTGCTTTCAGATGGAATGACTCTGGAGTCACTCAAGGGCATAATACTGGGATGAAAAATTAGGGCCAGCTATGTCAAAGTATGAGATTTTAATCATTTTTCCATCTTTTGTATCTGTGATTCCTCTACACTTTATTGAGGACAATGCTGGCAGTTCTTCTTGGTTTGTTTCTTTTTTCTTAGAAATGCAGGATCTATGGGGTGATTGGAAAAGTGAAGATAACAGAAAATAGCAGATTAGAATGTAACACACTCCTGCACCCATTGTTGATGGCTGAGAAAGTCATCCAGTCCTTCTCTAAGCCGGTGCAGATTTATTCTTGCATCTTTATTTTCCCCTGATTAAAATTCAGTATCACTCCTTTCAATAAGAGGTTATTCTCCACTGTTTTACTAAAAACAATCCACTTTTCATATTAAGCCTGTATACAAGCGTATTATATCTTGTTCATTTGGACATGAGCTGTTAAATCTTCCATGTGCTTTATGGGGGATTTAACCATCCAATTCAAATGAATGCTCTTTCACAAAGAGGTTTACTTGCCATTGCTGCTATGTTCCTTTGCCTAATTGTTTAAATTGCCCCAACCCCTAAAACATAATATGAAATTACTGTGCCAGCAACACAGATGCCTAGCAAGAGTGTGACGGTAAGTGTGCAGTAACACTGATCCAGCCACCAGTGATGCACAGTTCAGGGACTTCCTATGCCAGCAGTGATGTCTTTTTCTTGAGGAATGCTTCCTCCATGAATTTATCTGGTTTTGCAGCTGTAGCTTGGAGCCCACAACATCTTGCAGCAAGGAAATTCTGTGGTTTGACACTTTCCTGGTTGCATTATGCTACAAAAGCAGTGCTTTGGCAGGGCTGTCTTTATGTGTAAGTTCGTCTTGCGTTTGTGTTTTGGGACATGTGGTAGCTGTTTTGAGTGGTTTCCCTGCGAAGGCCTTGAGACACTGAGTTCAGGTTCCTTTCTTTTGAGGGGAGATTGTGTTACTTCTGTATCTATTTTACCCATAAATTTCACTCCTGATCCTTGGGCAAAATGATCTAGTGAAGGTGTCCCTTCCCATGGCAGAGGGGATGGAACTAGATCATCTTAAGGTCCTTTCCAACCCAAAACATTCTATGGTTCTATGACCTGTGATTAGTGACATCCAGTTACATGGATCCACATATTGCAGGATGCAGGTAAAAGCCAAGATCATCCTTTCCTACATGCACTACTTAATCATACTGATTTTCACCTACCACTTCGTAGTCTTCATCTCTTAAACCAGTAAGAGTTCTAATTTACTCCTGCAGATCTCTACAACTTTTTCTAACTGACCCACTACTAATTTTAAGCTTTGTTTAATTCTGCACTCAGTGGAACTGAAATAAGGAGGAAATTGCGGGTAGAAAGGAAAGGCAACTGGGCAGTGGCAGTGTTACATTGTGACTTGAGAGATGAGGTTATAATTTCAAGGTTTTCCCAGGCTTCCAGTGTCAGTTTGGGTGAGTTACTTAATCTTTGTGTGCCCTAGTTCCCACAACAAAAATGGAGTTGTTAATACCTATTTTATCTACTTTGGCTATAAACTTTTCATGGCTATAGAGATGTACGTCTCTTTCTATGTAGAGCCCATATAAGTGAGGGTTCAAGCCTTGATCTGGGCTTTTCACGACCTGCCCTCACAAAGATAACTTACTTCACTGATACTAGAATTTAGCTTTTTGACAACAAGTAATTCCTTGGTCATTTACTAAACCCCTTTCTTCACTATTTCTGCCTTTACAATGCAGTTCCACAGAGGAGCCACTAGAATTCCCCACATGCACCAGCTTGTTTCCAAGAAGTTATTAGGTTGAACCTGGTTTTAAGCCTGAAACCCAGAGCTGAATGATCTGGCTGAGCTTTGCTTAATGGTAAATTACTTAGCTTGGGTGTCTGGGTTTCTTATTATTCCTCTTTGTTTTTTTTTTCTGTGTGTGTGTGATACTTCCGTTCAGTAATCCTTTATCAAAATGTGTAAGTTCTGTTACTGTTCTGCTTTATTAAACTGCCTCCAAGCTTAGTCTTTCCTTTAGTATGCAAGTTCTTTCTCTGCATAGCTGCTTTTTTCATGTCTGATAGGTGCATATGTGAATAATTCTTTTCATAGGCTCATGTTTTGCTCTCCATTTTTCTAATCCTTTACTCAGTTGACATACAACTTTACTCACCTGTATTCCATCACATTTATTCAGTGATACCTGTGCCACACAGCATTTTCCCAGCCATCAATAATGTAACCACTCACATGCAGTCATTAGAGCAGGGGGTGTCATTAGAGCAATGAAACTCTTCTAATAGTTATTATTACAGCATTGCCTTTATAACAGGCTTTGTTTTGTTCAAGATAGATTCATTAAAGGTCTCTTGCACCCCTGTTAGTCTCAAGTGCTATACAAAGGATGAAGCAAAGGTGCAAATCGCCAAGGAGATTTGCGGACTCCCTTCCTGAGCCTTTACATCGAGACCAAGAAGATTTTCACTTTGTTTGACCTGAGCAGGAGCTGAATTTCTTATCTGTAGGGAAAACGCTCTAACTGTTCCCTATGGCTGTTGTCTTGTGAGTCTCCCAAGGAACCTGTTCAGACTTCACAGCTCTAATACTCCTGAAAAATGCTCTGTGGCACTAAAAAATTCTTAGCATAACCTAAATTTTACGAACTAACCTCTGAAGATGCTTCTACTGATTAGACTCAATTTTTCCTGAATAAGGAACCCAAACAAATCAACTTCATGAATCACATTTCTATTTACCTTTCTCAGATGCTTTTTCTTTGTGTGTTTCCCCGTGTTTCATCACAAGTAGAAGAGGTCCCTCGAGGTTTTTTATGCCTCATCTGGGATAGTCCATGCATCCCCCGTGCACGGAGTTTGTTCTGATCATTCATTACAGAATGCACGTTCTTGAGTTGGTCCCAAGTCGGTATTAGCTGATCATGAACTGTTGATCTGCAGATACTGGCGTTTTGTTGTTGGTCTTTTTTTCCAATTGAGATTTAAAACTAAAGAATTTCTAAAGGTAGGAAAATTTCTAAAGGTAGGAGTGTTGGGAGACTCCAGCGATTCTCACAATAAATGTACAGCGTCTTCTGTTGAACATGTGGATTTCAGATTATTGGGAAGATCGGTCATGTCAATTGTGCTAGATTTTTTATCCTTTTTCAGATGTCAAGTTAAATTGTCAATAGCTGGTTATTTTCAAGAAATGCTTTATATGGATACTTTGTATCTGTTAAAAAATTTATATACTTGTTCAAGTAACTTTGCAAGAGTCTTCAGTTATAGAAGACTGGTTCTCAGCTTGACATACCTGAACTGCAGACTAATGCATTTATGTATTAAATTAGCAGATCAATGGAGCCAGAACTTAGCTGAGGTTTGAAATCTTGGCATGACTTTGGAGTGATTTGATTAAGCATATTCCATCCAAGAATTTGTATGGATATTACAGAAAGCTTTAACGTAAAAGAGGGGAGAGGTTAGGCTTTTTTCTTTAGCTTTAAGACTCTGTTTTAAGTAGGGTTCTTGTTTTCCAGGTCCTAAAGAAAAGTATTATGTATTATGGAAAGGACTTCAGGCAAGCTGTGGACATTCACATTTTGAAAGATATGTGAATTTACTAATCTTTTTCCACAAAGAATAGGTTATAAATCTGCAAGTGAGTTAATCTACACGTGTCACCCCAGCACTACTCTTCCCAATACGCTCATCCTGAACCAGGAGGCAGTCACATTTTAAGCTGAGACTACTTTAATTCTGCAAATAGTCACTAAATTCACCTTCATTCACTTGTAGGATGAATTTCACTTCTCAGTCTCTTAGGCTGTAATTAATCTGTTTTAAGCAACCAAGGGGTTACTGTATATTAATCAGAGGTGGTTTCTAGTCCCTGGGAGGTTTGCATGGCTTTATGTGTGACTTCCTTCAAGAAATACTGGGTCTGTCATATGTGTTACGTATTTGAGCCTTAATTTTTATGTGCCCTGTCAGTAGTAGAGCTGCTGGGCGTGTTTGCTAACTTGGCACTTCAGCTGAACATCCTTTCTCCCTCGATGGGGCTTAGGGGAAGAAATTCAGTCCCACCAGTAGCTGGCACTGCTGAAGCTGGTGGATGTCTCTGTGGCCCTTGGACTCCTTGTTGGAAAAAGCTGACCTTGCCAAGAGCTGCAAGGTGTTGTTGACCGGGGTCAAGTTTTGGCTGGACATGCCAAAATAAGGGGTTTGAGAAGAATTACAGGCTTGGAAGGGGAAGATAAGTATTAAACGTCTCAAATGCGGCGGTGGGGAGAAAAGTATTTATACACAGATGTAAACTTTTGTTGACTCGAAAAGGAATTAATTGGCAGGGTCTCTTATGTGACTTTTGGGGTTAGAATTCCAGATGACACAAACTGACAATGTTCTATTGAGCAAGATCTACTTCGCCACATGTACTGCAGATGACTTGACATCTTTCTTTTTGTACATGAAGTTTCTGGATCTAATAGGAGAAAAAATGTCTTGGTCAGAGTACTTATTGTATTAATTAATTCCATCCTGCTGATGCCCAACTTTACTGTGTCTGAGGTCTGGACTCTAAAAAGCTCTTGGGAATAAGGTTACATTAAGTTTTATTTTTCTACTTATTTTTTCCTGTGTTTAAAAGAAACAGATGACCCAGCTCTTTCTCTACAGTCAGTGTTCAAGTAGACTAATAAATTTAGCATAATCTATTAACAAACTTAAACCTATGGCAACCTAGGTCGCAGACTATGTAAGTTGCATACCAACTGCAAGTCATTGGAAAGTGGTAATAGGAGAAACCAAACTTGATATATTAGACAGTAACTTTATTTCTTCACTACCAATTTGGACTGAAAGTTTCCTAATGTTTGCAAGGGGATTTTGTAGTTTATTTATTATTTAATTCATGCAAAACCAGTTTGTATTTTTAACTCAGAACAACATGGTTCTCGCATATGGCTCTGGGTCTGCTCTTAGTCTGAGTTCAGATGTCCCTGCTGTTCCATGAGAGCTGCAGCTATGTCTGTAGGCAGCAAGTTGCTCCATTTGCCATGAGAGTCGTTAAAATCTGTGGTTAATGAGAGTTTACACCATGTGCATAGGTTTTAAGAGTGCTACTGTGGAGTCTTGTTACATGATACCTCAAAGCTGGCTAGATTGCTATTTCAGGTGGACTTTGAGGTCTTCTTTTATGTCTTTACTGTCATTCTTCTCATAAGAAGAGTTCAAAAGCAGCTTCAGTCTTCCACCCCCACACCCCAGAGAAAAAGCAAGTCTTTTATTAAATGATCCTCTAATTTAAAAGTACCCTGTCTAGCAATATTTTCTATAACAAGCTGCAATCTGAATTTTCCTATTGGTAGGCATCTGGGATGAAGTTTTTGCCCTTTGCATCCTTTCTTCTCTGTCTTAGCTGTAGATACTACAGATCCAAGCACAGCAGGGCATCCAACAATAAAAATAAGTAAATATTCTTACAGTGACAAAATAGCACAAAGACTATGATCCACTGCAAAGAAAACTTGTGTTGTTCACATTGGTGTGGTTGGGTAAAGGCAATAAGAAGAATGAGCATGGAGGTTCAATTCCAGGAGGTATAACTTTATTCTATTTACACGCAGTTAAGACTTTACCTTTGCCAGTATTTTTGATACAGTCATAGATGCTAACTGGGCAGGCATCTGCCTGGTAATTAACTCAATTCCTGTTTAGTTAATTTCTACAATAGTTATTATTTAAGAAAAAATCATAGAATCATGGTTTGGGTTGGAAGAGACCTTTAAGATCATCCAGTTCCAACCCCTCTGCCATAGCCAGAGACAATAAAATGAAACGTAATAAAATAAAACACCTTAAAACGGAATGTCTTGTAATGTACAGAAACCTAGTTTGAATGTAACTATGTATCTGTATTAATTTGACTGTACTAATCACTGCCTTGTTTTCCCATTAAACTCTCTGCAAGTTATTACAGGGCTGATTGTGTGTTGTGTATTGTCAATTCAGGTTGTGGATTAGATTTAAGCAGGTATTATGAAAACACAGTCTATAGCAACAGGGGAAAAACAAGCTTTGCTGATGAAAATGAGCGATGTACGCAGTGAGCTTGCGACCTGAACATGAAACAATGTCAGGCTCCAGGTTGCAGCATCACAAAGCGCGATGATTCAAAGGAAAGAATTAGTTCTGTATTTATTCTTTTTGTCCACATTTGTTCTTATAATACACAGCAGCAGTCAGACCACACAGGAAGTTTGCACAAATCTACATGGTTAAAGTGGGATGGGAAAGCAGAACTAGCCCAGCAGCAAAGGGTTGGGCATTTTGTATTTCTTCCGCAGCTGGAAGCTTAGTGTGGCACTACTGAATACAATCAGCTTTGCAGGGAGGAAGCTGTGCAATCAGTATGTATGATGGTTTCTTAAGATGTGATGATCTGGAACAGAGCAGTTACCTATATATGGTATCTTTGTATCTCCTCAGCAGTAGCAGCCAATTTTAATGCCTTCAGGAAGATGATAAAAAAATGGGCTTTGACTGAGAGTTTCCAGCAATAGTTAGCTAATAAGGAAGTCCTTTTAGGTCTGAAATTATGAGGAATGCTTAAGTATGGAGGCAGAGTTGTACAGAATCACAAACGCTTCTCAGTTGATTTTTCTTTTTGTATTTTGTGTTTCTTTTCTGGTTTTATTGTTTGTATTCTGTCCTAATAAGGGGAAAAGGAGGGAACATCTTGTGAGAGATTTGAAACCAATAACCCACACGACAATTAGCTCAGAGGATGCTGTGCCAGTAGAAACCAAATGCTTAGAATTGGGAGGGAGGGGGGAAATGATGAATGATAACATCTACAATTAGACAGGATTAAAATGGATGGGGAAGGACATAAGTCCTCACGCTTTGGCCAATTACTGTCTGAGGTCGAGAAGAATCTTTCCTTATTTGGCAACATATCCCATCCATGTAGGCTTTTTGTACCTCATAGGGATGGTAGGTCATAAAAACAAATTCCCTTCTGACGCCGTGAGATGGCAACTGTGTTATACAAGAGTGTTAAAATCCTATTAATTGATTTTTTTTTTCCTAATATTGAATTCCAACAGCATTTACTTTCTTGATGCAATGCATGAGTCAAAAAAAAAAGATAAATCTTTCAAGCTTTATGTCACTAAAGAATATAGTGTTATTTCACTGTATTATATATGGTATCTTAACCACTTTCTAGACTGATGAGTTTCCACAGAGTAATTTTTCATTGCATTAAAATAATTATCCATCACCCTTTGAACTTGATGTATTCTCAGATAGGTAAACTGTGTACTTGAGCAAGCCAGCATGCATTCCGACATTGTTATGGGCAAGATTTGCATGAGGAGAATGTGGACTTCCTCCCCCTCTTTCCCATGACAAAACTCTCCGTACACAATAGCTGTACTGCCACATGTCATGGGGACATTGTGTAAATTAGAGTTACAAATTTGTCAGCCTAACCAAATGTCTGAAAGAATAATGTCATATTAGTTGTATTTCAGCTGTAAGCCTGGCCTGATTTAAGGTTGATTTGTGTGGCAGCTAGCCATACCAACAGCTTGTGCATGGTTGATTATAAACAACTTTGTTTTAATGTAACAAGATTCTCATTTAATTCCTGGGAGCTTAATGCAATGGTGGTCAAAGATAAATTCAGACACGTCCATGAGGTAAAGGATTAGATTAGACTGGCCAAAAAAGACAGGGTCTTGAAGATTCTAAGACTGTGAGATCTTTTGTATGTTATAACTCAAACTTCCTGAAGTTGGATAGTGTGCCTGGAAATATATAGATGGAGAATGGCATTACATGCATAGCAAGCCCTGATATCATTTGGTCCAGTTTTGATTTTCATTTAATTCTACTTTTTTATGGAAGGGTGTGTGTGTTTAACCAAGGGTTTCGCCTTTTTGGGGGGGTTGTTTGTTAATTTTCTTTTTGTTATTGTTGTTCAGAAAAGCTTTATTCCTTTGGGATTGCAAGTTCTTTTTCTTTTACAGTTTTCTTTCCATATTAAGGATATAAGATTTATTTGCAATGAGTTGAAACCCTTGAAATCTGTTTTGTTTGTCTGGGGTTCATGTGGTGGAATCCTTTTGCAGCTTGATTCAGACTTGGGGGTTGGGAGGGGGTCATGTTTGAGGTCTTTTGATATTTGTGGTGGTTTCAGTGTTGCAGGGAGCAGCTTTAAGTTGGCCTCTCCCTCCCCCCCTCCCCCCCCCCCCCCCCTTTATTTTTTTTCCTCTTTATTACATTTGGGTTTAGGGTGGGTTTTGCTTGTTTGGGGGCTTTTTTGCTGTTAATGGCTTTTTGGCTTTGATTTTTCTTTCAGTGGTGGTGGTGATTAAAAGCCTCCTTGTCTAAACTGTTGTACCTGAGAGACACTCTGCTGCCTATTTTTAGGAGGCTTAAGACAATTTAGTATTTTTGAGATTACCACCTCTGTGCCAAGCATCTCAGAAGCTGAGCGAAAAGTTCAGAAAAGTTGGGAAGGGATCAAGGTAACCTTTGTTTGTGACTATAGGTAGACACCAGCTTTCTAAATGTGAGGGGGGAGAGGCACTAAGATGTTCATTTTGTTTTAAAATCAGTAGTAGTCAACTTTGGTCCCTAAATGTCAAATTTGAGGGGTCTGGTTACATAAACGCAAAACCTTGAGTTGGACCTTTGAGTGGTTCTTAAGCTTGTCATGAACTGAATCAAATTGCAGGAATGATTCCTTACTTAATTACCCCTGCTTTGCAGCTTTATGTTCTTTCTTTGCAAATAACTGATTTTGAACATTCTCTCTTTCCCTCCTGTAGATAAAATCCAACTCCTGCCTTCAAACAGAATCAAACCTTTACACAACCGTGGTTGGTAAAGTTGAGAGAAATTTGGGGTTTTTCTTCCCCCCACCTTAAGTCTTTGGTTCCTGTCTTTATTTTGCTTGACAGAGCAACGATATAAATCATGAACTTTAAATTTTCTGTGTGGTATTGTCAATGGAAGGGGAGGAACAGGAGTAATATCCTAAGGTCTGTCATTACGAGTCTGATATCTGCATCACAGGGCAGTGTGATGTTGTCCATCATCCTGGTGTTGAGAAACTTTTAGAAGAAAAGGTAATGAATCCAGTGCAGCTTGTTTTCATAGTTACAAGTTTCCTTGGCTCTGAGCAAACTGATTATGTGAATGGGGATTTCTAGTCTATAAACACACAGGGAAAAGGTGCAGATGTTCACACGTATGCAAAGACTTTTAAGGTCAAAACCCTCTTGTTCAGTCAGAAGGTATAAATGCACAGATATGCTAGTATTTATGTATATAGATAGACATAAGTATAGTGGGGTTTTCTTTACCTGTAAGATTATTGCACAGTGTTGGGACTTGCTTTGAGACCCACATTTCTTTTGTGGCTGTCAG
>JBCJKH010033104.1:904-17011 GCA_039877255.1 Loriculus beryllinus
CCCCCCCCCCCCCCCCCCCCCCCCCCCCCCCCCCCAACAACTACTCGTCAGCACTACAGTATTAATTGTTTTTTTCTATTGCAGTGGAACTGCTGGATGAGCCAGATTCAGGGAAAGGAACAGCAGTGCTCTCTGAGTATGTTGAAGAATTTCCTTCATTTCATGGTAGCAAAAGGGGTGGGATGCACTTGCTAAAGGAGTTGCCACTTACATTTAGCGTAATACTGATGTTCAGACTCACCCGTGCTAAGTTTGTATATCTCTGCTTTACAGAGGTGGTTAGTGGAAGACCTGCAGGGTAGAAGAATTTGCTTAGCTTGTTTCCTTGTCAGCTTCTGGTTTCAGGGAGGATTTCCCATAATCAGTTCTTCTCTGGTGGAACAGTTCCAGGACAATTACACAGGGAAGGTTAGACTTACACGGATACTCTCAAATCATATATAAATGTGACTTTGGGGAGCTGGTAAAAATATGGTTCAGACTCCTTCTGACCCATGCTCCTAGATGGCTTTGGTTTGAGTCTTCTCACAAGAGCACATTTGACTGGTTTATTCTTTCTATTAAAAGAAGTAGGAATGAAGTGTTGTCTACTGAATAGTCCTTAAAATATAGTTAAAAGGCACATAGAATTCTGATTAGCAGCAATCTTCTTGTTTGCTGCTGTCTTCTTTCTCCCTGTTAAGTAAGCCTACATTCACACATACTTGAATATGGTCACCTCAGAATCAGATTTCTGTGATAATCCTTTAAATACACATTTTTAGGTACAAGATTCTTCAGCTATACCTGAAGGTTTATCAGAAAGGCTTTTTTTATTTTTTATTCTACTGAGATAGATATGTACATAATTTGAGCTCTGTAATCATAATAGGATGGTTTTCTATCAATATAATGAAAATTATGTAATTTAATAACTTCCATTCAATTACAATAAAATTTCAGATATAAGTGCTTTATGTATTGGTGAACTTGTAAAATAATCCTCCAATTACAATGGATCAAATATAACTGATTCAGTGTGAAAGATTCATAAATATTTAAATTGTGTGGTTCTTGTAATCAGTTCAGGTACTTCATTCTTTGAACTCTCTTCCCTTGAAGCCATTGCTGACTTTTATAGTAAATATCTATTCAGGTTTTGCTTTCACCTTTTACTTTCAGAATAAATAGGAAATTTTATATGAAATAAAGGCCCTTTTGTTGCAAGATAAGCTTATTGTTGGGTAGCTTCAAGATCTTTAAGAACCATGCACATTGGACAAGAACATTGCATCATATGCAGTGGTTCATTGTCTGGTCACAAGCAGATGGCAGTGGAAGAAATATTTTTTCTTTATTAAAATGTCCATGCTGGTGGAATGTGTAATGTTTCAACATCTGTTCTATGTATGGTTGCCTTGTTCATGTAGGTGCACTTCAGCTACAGGAGGGAACAAACAAGCAGACACAGGACCAGCAGGTTGTGGATCATGTAGTTCCCCTGTTTCTGTAGAGAGCCAGCTCAAAGCCTCAAACAGCTTAATATGCTCCCTCTCAGGTAATGTGGATATTAGTCAAGCAATGCAGTTAGTCTGTGTCAGACAACATCTTTCCCAGAGGCTGTCATCTCTTGGTTTGCCTGTACCAGAACAAGATGTGTTCTGAAAGAACAGTGGTCACAGAAAGATAGGTACAGAGCTTCTTATTGGCAGACATGCTCTTTGCCTGCAGAAATGTTCACAGTTTCAGAAAGAAACTCATCTGCTTTCTAGAATGTTTATCCTGTAGCTGTCATCAACTGTAAAAGTGGCTGAGCAGCACAACTTTTGGGGAAATCAAAACACTTTAGCCAGTAAGTATTCCTCTCATGATTATTTTAATCTTATACTTGCTCCTGAAATGTATGTGGCATGATAGGTAACTCAGTGCTCACTAAGACTACTGCTCTTCGTTTTTTTGCTGGCTGTCATGTGATTGCATTGATTTTGTTGTGTGCTTCCTGCTGTATACAAATATACATGTACAGATGCAAAATGTGATCAGCTCCTTCTGTTCTCATACAGCTGTGTTAAGAGTGCAAGACCCACATAGTTTGAAGGAAGGTTAGCTGCATTTACATGAGTAGTGGGGGGAGAAAATAAGCAAGGGTCTGTGTGATCTGGGGGAGCTTTTAAACATTTGTTCTTATCATCATTAGATTGACTATTATTTTAGAGTTTATTATTAACGTTTGCAACTTACCTAAGGAGAAGGGAAAATCTTTTAAGAGAATCCTTCTTTGCCTGTTCATTAGGCATTGTAAAGCAGGTGTTTAAAATATTAAAATCTGGATCAAATTCTCTTTAACTCCTTGTCCACTTAGCTGCCCTTGTTCTATGTGGCATTGTCAGTTGGTTTTGTCTTTGTTCCAATCTTTTTCCCTCACTGGACAAGCCTGAGAATTAGGTCCTTCTTTTAAAAAAAAAACCCACAAAAATACAACCCCCCAAAAACCCCAGATGTAATTTTTTTAATTGAAACTTTTTTGTTTCCTTTATGCAGCATAAAAACAAGAAGTAATGCTGCAACTCACTTCTAAACAACCAGTCTTTGTGTCAAAACCCAGAATTTTGGGTCATGCTCTAGACTGTACATATCTGAATCGTATGGTTCAATAACCTCTTTGGGTGTGTTCAGGAGGTAGAGGGGGAAGATAACCAAACAGCTAAACTAGGAGAGTGATTATACATCTGAAGTACATACCCTGTGCAAAGTTCACTCGAGTAGAAGCATCTAATGATTCCTTTTTTCTTCCTTTTAGAGGAGAAGGAAGAAGAAAATGTGGAGTACACAGTTATTGATTCTTTTCATGAGAAATTTGGCCCAGCAGTAAGTATTGATAAAAGCTGTTATGCAGCATATATGACTTCTAAGCCTGTTCAGTTCCATTAGGTGACAGGATTGTAAGCACTGATTCCAGGACCTCTTATGCTGAAAATCACTTTTGCAGACTGTAGTGAAATTTGAGCAATAGGCAGTAACTGGCTTCTTTAAGTCAGGTAGAAATGGTCTCTCTGGTGGCATCAAAATACATTTAAAGTGTGTGTAGATGCAGGAAAAGATGGCAGTGCATGCGAGTTTGCAGTGGGTGAATGTGAATCTGCATCAGTGTGTGTTGGTTGCCATTTTTCAGACTGTATCACCAGTAACTGAAGTGAAGGGTCAGTATTAGTATGTAATTATTTTTTTTAGGAAGGGAACAGTGCAAGGACTTGTTGGCATTTGGAGAGGAAATTGATTGTGTTGTTTTTGTAGGTGTTTGGAACTTCAGACGTGCCTGGACTTTTCTCTTAAATCATGTATGCCATAAGTGGACGTGGTAGAAAGGCTTTGTTTCCAAGGTCATTGCCAATGACAGATATTTTTATTCCATTTAATAACATTTTTTAGATCCTGAAGTGTACCAGCAATACTGCAGGTCCTCCATGCCATTTTGTCTTGCAGTAACACCAGTAGGTATTTGAGCTCTTAGTATGGTAAATCTTTTGCACATACAGAGGAAAAAGCTCTTTGCCATAGGAAGAGATTTCTCTTCTTACAAAGGAAATGAACTGTCATTTGAAAAAGAAGCTGATTTTTCACTTTCTGTTTATGCTTTCTACTTGCGTGTTACACGTGCAGTATAGATTGCTTTATCTTAATTGTCTGAAAACCTTTTATGTCTGTGAAACTACCAGATTTACAATTTGTCCCTCTTGTCTGTCATTCTCTCGCACCACTCACTTTACCCCTGTATTTTTTCATTAGGTGCTGCACCTAAAACAGCAGTGTGTGGTCAGTATAGCAGGAGAAGGTGTTAATTTGTGTCGTTACGGAAAACTCTCATGGCTTGAGGTGAGAGGCAGGTATTTCCCAGTATGTGCCACTAAACAGAGGCATAACTGAGAAAGATTTGAGGATTCGCCTGTGCTTAAGACTCACTCATGTGAATATTTTTAGATAGGATGTTCTTCAAGACAGATCAGGCATTTAGTGAAAAAACTGTTATGGAAAGAATTAGGCCATTATAAGGCAATAAGCAAATTACTAAACTTGTATGTACTATACATTTGTATATAGCAGGTAGCATATTTGGTTTGCCATCTTTATAAACGTGTACACAGGTAGAGGTATTACACTAGTACAGCTATTGAAAAACTGCAAGGCCTAATCACAACACCAGTATAACTGAAGGAGTAAAGTCCATCTAAAGATGCATGTATCTTAATTAGCTGCAATATTACCAATATCTGAAAAGAAAGGGACTGAAAGGAGAGTAGCTTAATACGTTAACTTAAAATTGTCTTAGTTTATATTTAAATAGGTTTTAAAGTGAGTGCTTATTCAAACAAAAAACTTGTCCAGGAGTTCATCCTTCAAACTTAACTTGTTTATGCAGAAGTGTCCACAAAATGATTGCTTTGGTATGGCTAAATCACTTTCAAATGGCAGCCTTTGTTAAACTATTATGAATCTGAACACAGGCAAAACCTGAATTTTAGATCCCGTTTCAAATGCTAAGATGGAAAATGATGTCCTTTATTTCTTTGGGAGTGGTCTTTGACAATGAAGGGGATGTCATGGGCCCAAAAATTTTGTTGGAAGTGGTTTCTTTAAGAATGTCACCATAGCAGGTGTAGGAATTTATTTTAAGTACTGTGCATATGGTTTGCTTTTCATATGTCTCAAAATGCTGTATTTAACTTGTATAATAGACTAAAGAGGGCCATTCTTTCTATTGTGAGTCTCTGAGCATCTCTGGAAAAAGCAAGACTTGTTTTTGAATTAACATTAAGAAAACTAAACCTGATCTCCCCAACAACCTCTACATAAGAGTTTATGACTTGTGGGTAACAGTACACTCTCTTCTACTTTCACATCCTTTGTTGTTTTGTCCCTCACTCACTTTCTCTGCAACTGAATTTGCTGTAGATCGCATCGAAGAGCCGCATTTTTCTATTTGATATCCTCCTTCTGGGACCACAAGCTTTCAAAAATGGATTACAAATGTTGCTGGAAGATAAAAACATCTTGAAGGTAAGGGGTGAGTGAGGATGTTTGTGGTGGTAGAGGTCATATATATATATATATATAGAGAGAGAGAGAGAGAGAGAGAGAGAGAGGTCTATAATGATCTACCTGCACCAAAAAAGCTACAGTTGGACACAGGTTTGCCTGACAGCTCATTCTTCCTTCAGGTCATGCATGATTGCCGCTGGATCTCAGACTGCCTTTTCCACCAGTATGGTGTTCTCCTCTTCAACGTCTTTGATACACAGGTACCCTCAGAATATTCTGGTTGGGAACAAAAGTTGCAACAGGAGAAACTTCAGCCTTTTTTAGGGCATTCTCTCAGAAGATTTAGCATTACTAGATTTGTGACAGTTTTGAAGCAATGTAACTGTAGTGGTTTTGTTATAGCTGAAAAGAACCAGCAGGCAAGGATGATGGTGTTAGTCTTTTGTAGGCCCATTTTAAAAGATAGTTAATATATAATATCAGCAGCAAGTTTGATGGGGGAGAGGTGTTAAGATGCATTAGCTGGTCTTGCTTAAATTTGGCACAATCTGAGGCTCCTGTGACTTAAACAGAAGCCAGGTCAGTTTTTGCTTTATATTCTTTGTTACTCTTTCTACACCTTTCAAATGTAGAAGCAGATTCAGGCTACAGGTATCCAGCACTTGGAAGCACCTGCCAATAAAAGCAGTGGTTAAAGTGACAGAACAGGTCAGGTTACCACAAAAGTCTGGTTTTTGCTGGTGCAGGCCCTGGAAATTGTGGTAGTTAATGTGTGACTAACAGGAGAATTAAAGAGAGAAAAAACAACATTGTGGCTATGATCTTTCCTATTGGATATGGATATGTTGCACTCATTTATGTATGACTTGTCCTTGCGTATATACTGACTTTTCATGTCATAGATATGACTGCATATAGTAGTGCTTCAAGGCCCTAATCTGGGCTATGTAGTAAGCTTTATAGAGCAGAGGTTTCTTTCAGTCCCTTGCTGATCTTAGGCTTTTTGCCACCAAAAATATCATTGTTAAGTCTTGACTGCATGAAAAGTGTAGGGGTGAAAATTCCCACCAATGCTCTCAACTGGACTGGCTAGAATGTAACTGGAACAACGTAAATAACTAACCAGAGCTATCCACCCTCATGTTCAAAGTACACAGAATTGCACTCATTGTTCTGCTGTCTTTTTTTAGCTGACATATGTGATTTCCTTGCACTGACAGATCTCTAGACTTAGATTCAATTACTCTGATTCATTGGCGTGAATCCTACTTCTGATGTTAGCAAGTTAGTGAAGTAGTCTGGTTTTGGCTCTCCTGCAGTGTACGTGATACTATGGAATTAAGCTGTCTTATCTTCTACTGCTGGACCAAGTAACTAGAAGATACCTCTGAGCAAATTCTCACAGATGGTTTTTGTGAAGTGCTTCTTAGAGAGAGCTTCCTAGTGTTGTTAAAATTGGAACAGGCTGTGTGCACAAGTGAGACTGCCTAAAAGCCACAGCAGTGGAATGAAGAACTGTAGTTTAGATGGGATCCCACCCGCGTCATTTGAAAAGTGTTACTTGTCCCTGGTTTTGGCCAGTTGCTGCAACTGCTTATTCCTTGCAATAAGTAACATAACTGTTTATTCCTTGCAATATAATTGACATGTAGACGATGACAGTGAAAGGTTTTTGATGTTCACTGTCTGCCCCTTTGATGTTCTTACGGTACTTAAGCATCACCTGTTGAACTAACTTTGAATTATATATAATGATTGTGGAAGTCTGGTACTGCCATTTCACATTTGACTGCCTCGGAGGAAGAAGGGGCATGAACCTTGTTGGGTTATAGCAGCCTAAAAAACTTCATAGTGACCAGGCAACTGGCTGTTGTCAGTGCTTGCATCCCTAACATGGCCTTCTGGGACACTTCTACACTGCACCATGAGGCTAGAACATTCTCACACTCTGAAATCACTGCTTACTGTAAAATGTTGTTGATTGCATATTTGTGTACTACCAAGGAAAATAGTGCAATTCTTCCTAGAGGTGTGTGCTGAAAGAGTAAAGAAAATTTGGCAGCTGTAGACTTCCCATGAGACAGAGGTCTGTGCAAGGTTGAATCACAAAACATACAAGTGAAGAAGTCTCTGTTGCTGTCTAGTTCCACATAAGCTACTTTTTAGTGTGCTGTAATTTTTTCTGCCCTTGAATCTGAACCATGAGCATTCAGTGACTTTGGACAAAACTTCACAGTGAAAGCTAAAACTTTGTTTTCATTGTGATCAAGTTTATTCTATAACCTTGTTCATTCAGATGAGTATTTTTATAAATATTGATCACAAAGATGCTATCACTTTTGTTTAAGTCTTTTCTCTCCTTGTCTGAAAAGTGTTGATTTTTTTTTTTACTAGAAATGCTCTCTCTAACCATCTAGAGGAGTGGAGTACCTTTCCATGGATTTGAACATCATCTTTAGTTTGACTTGGAGTAAAAGTAATTTCTTGCTTTGAGAAGGTCTTTCTTGAGGTTTCTCTTCATCTGCGTTTGGCCACTGAGAGTGAAAAGCCAGAGAAAGTATTAGTGGTCAGAAGTACAATATAAAGGACTGTTCAGTAATGAGTGATGAAGACTTCCTCTTGACATTGTGGGTTGTGTTTATAATGCAGTGAAGCCCAGATTTTCTTGGGCCTTCTCAGTTTTCTTCTCTTCAGTTAACTCATCAGTTTGAATTGTTGCAGATCCTTTCCCCCGGTGTGTTTCCTGCCCCTTTTCACCTGGTGGTTTTAGACTTCTTTGGACTGCAGCAATGTAATCAGCCTAGCAGAAATGTAGGCAGCCCTAGATTCTCTGCCCTGTCACAGAGCATAGGAGGTCCGACATTTCTTTCCTTAGTCCAAGATTGATCTACTTGTGATGCTTTTACATTTTGCATTTCTTCATGCCTTCATACAGTCTTTTATTCCTTGGAAATTCAGTGAATGGATTGACTTAGCACTTTCTTCTAGTAAGCTTGGCAAATACCTGGCTTCTCTCCCAGAGAAAGCAGCAGTTAGCTATTTAGCTGATGTCTCAGAGACAGCTTTAGTCATTAATAAATCATATCAGCTTGTTTGCCTTTGGTATTGAATAGGAAGAGATTCCCTCTCACCCGCAAGATCTTAAAGAGAAGTTAGGAATGGGTCTTGGAATTTATCTTTATTATAGGAGGCCAGAAAAGGACAGTTACAATTCTGTGGTCACTATTGCAGGGGCTGAGTTGGTGCTGCCAAAGGAGTCAGCTTACTAGATCTGCAAATGTATGCAGCCAAAAAGAGGATTAATTTTTTGCAGTGCTTCTAATGTGCATTCCCACTGTAAAACCTCCACATTCTTTTCTTCGGGTTAACAGACACAGGTCATGGCATATTGATCCCTCTCATCGCAGGTTGCTGATGTTCTGCAGTTCTCAATGGAAACAGGTGGCTTCCTTCCACACCGTGTCTGCACGTTACAGGAGTGTTTGATGCAGCACTTGAAGATACCTTCCAAATGGGATGCCATCATGAACTGCAGGCAGCAGATGGCTTCAGTGAGTGACTGAGTGATGCATCTTCTGAAGACTCACCTGTGAGCTGTGTTTTGCCCATCTTGAGATGTTTGTTGGGTGTCTTTAAGCACATGGTACTATGCCGTGGTCTGATTGCTGTGGTTAAGGACATTGTTTAACACTGGCTTGTTAGACATGCAAGCTTTAGTTGACATCAGTGCTTATGCTGGTATTTCCTAATAGTTCATTTGAAATTCTGGTATTGAAGAACCACAAATTAGAGGCTCTTGTTATACAACAGAGGATATATATAACTTGGGTAAAAAATGTGATGGATATCTTAATACATTTGACAAATTTTGAAACAACAGAACAAGTTGGTTAAAAAGAATCCTGAGTCAAGTAAGGAAAGGGAAAGCTTTTATTGCCAGAATGAAAAATTGAAACTGGTGAATTTTTTCTTGCCCGTGCAGTTCAGCAGCATTTGCCAAATCAGGATTCTCTATTGTCTTTGGTTTTGTTAATCTTTTTGGGTAGGGACAAGCAAAGGAAAACTTAATAGGCCATGAGCTCCTACGATTTAGGGAACATGAGCTTGATAAATAGAATAGACTATTTCAGTTGCAAGGGATGTACAGCAGTTGTCTGATTCTTGCAGTCCAACTCCCTGACCAATTCAGGGCTGACCAAGTTAAAGCATGTTATTAAGTGCATTGTCCAAATGACTTTTGAACTGTAATAGACTTGAGGCACTGACCACCTCTCTTAAGAAGCTTGTTGCAGTGTTTGACCACCCTCTCAGTAAAGAAATGCTTCCTAACGTCCAGTCTAAAGCTCCTCTGTTGCAACTTTGAACAATTCCCATGTGTCCTATCCCTGGATACCAGGGAGAAGAGATCAGCACCTCCCTCTCCACTTCTCCTTCTCAGAAAGCTGTAGGGAGCAGTGAGGTCACTTCTTAGCCTCCTTTTCTCCAATCTAGACAAGCCTATAGGCCTCTGCTTAATAGTATGTACCTTCCAGCCCTTTCACCAGCTTTGGTGCTTTCCTCTGGATGCATTCAGGAATCTTCACATCCTTCTTTTGTTGTGTTGTGGACATCCCATCCCTGGCAGTGTTCAAGGCCAGGTTGGATGGGGCTTGGAGCAACCTGGTCTGGTGGAAGGTGTCCCTGCCCATGGCAAGGCGTTGGAACTGGATGAGCTTTAAGGTCTCTTCCAACCCAAAACCATTCTGTGATTGTACTGTTCTTAAATTTTGAGGCCCAGAACTGCACACAAAACTCCAGGTGAGGCTGCACCAAAGCTGAATACAGCAGATAATCACCTCCTCCTAGTTTTGCATATATATATATATATAGTTTTATTCAAATTAGTAACTCCCTGTAACCCTTCCACCATTTACCAATTGGACAACTAATTTGCATAAGGATTACACAATCCTTAGTTGGTCAACTAATTTGCATAACTAGCGCCAAGCTGTTTATGGTCAGGGGAGGCTCTGCCAACCTGGGCAGAGGTCTTTTAACCTGTGGATGTGATTTTCGTATTAAAACAAAATTATAATGGGGATAATTCACCAGAAGGACACTTAATCATGTTTCTCCTCACTCATGAAAAACATATTTTGATGACTGTCCAGGTGTTGTCTGGATGTAGCAGACTTCAAGGAAGTCTTTCTTGATTAGAGGTTAATTAAGCTTGTTTTCTCAGTTTTATTTTCCTCAGTTCTGTTTTTCTTGAGTCTTGTTTTTCTTAGCCTGCCCACAAGGCCAAAGCCTCTCCAGCTATCGGTTCTCGTAAATCACTGTTGTTTCTCAGGTCTCCTGACCCATCAAGAGGCCATTGTCATCTGTTCAGGCTCTTTTACAGTAATGCAAATTTCAGTTTCTTAACTAAACACCTATGGAATTTTAACTATGTGATTATGGAGTCTAAATAGATGCCATGGAGTTCCAGTGGCTCTAGTCATACACATTTTGGTGTGAAAATCTCTCACTTGACAATCCTTCTTTGTGAGATGCCTTATCAGTACATGGTCTCTTCACTATCTGTAGGAGTGTAACAGAGCCTGGCTGTGCTGTCTTCACTCTGCTCCACTCTCCATTCAGTTTACCTTGGCATATGCCAAGGTCACAGGTTTGCCTGGGGAACTATTGTAGGTTAGATTCTGTGCATGTTAACTGCAGTGCATACTAGAAGTAGTAGCTGCATTTTACCCTAAAATTTCTTTCATATTGTAACAGAACTTGGAGGATTTTGGGGGGCAGTGGTTTCTAATTTTCCCCCTTTATTTCACACCAGTGTTTTCTGTTCTAAATGCAGAATCTTAACATTTTGAGTTTTTAAATTTTTAGCCCATTAATCATAGTCCAATGCTCCAATCTATCTGGACCCTTCTGCAAGACCTCTTGTCCCTCAAGAGAGTCAACAGCACCTCCCAGTTTGGTATTGTCAGCGGACTTGCTAATGGTGCACTCAACGCCTGCATCCAGATCATTGATAAATGTATTGAACTGGCCACAGTTCACCTCCCCAAGAAAAATGTGTTGAACAGTACAATTGCTCACTGCCTCCTGACCAATGCCCAGCCTGTCCCTGAGCAAGGGTTAGCTCTTTCTAGGGCAATTCCCCCCAGTTTATATTCTGGGCATGATGTTCTGTGGTATGGAATACCTCTTTGGCGGTTTGGGTCAGGTGTCCTTTCTGCTTCCTCCTGGCTTCTTGTGCTCCTCACTGGCACAGCATGAGAGACTGAAAAGTCCTTGATCCGGGTAAATGCTGCTAAGCACCAACTAAACCATCGCTGTGTTATCAGCCTTCTTCTCGGACTAAAGCCAAAACACAGCACTGTACTGGCTACTGGGAAGAAAATTGACTCTATCCCAGCTGAAACCAGGACACTTAGTTGGACAACATGTGCAGAAGGATGCTGTGAGGGACAGTATTAAAAGCCTTACTAAAATCCAGAAAAACTGCATCTGCTGCCTTCCCTTCATCCATTAGGGGGTATCATAGAAGGGTATCAAATTAGTTAAATAATATATAAACATGCCAGTGCCAGTTGTGGCATCTCTTTTGCTGGGTTTTTAATTGCTTTTCTGGGATGGGGGGGAAGAGACAGAGTTCCAAGGAAGCCATTAAATATGGGAACTAGATACTTAATGAGACCCCACTATATATGGCAGGATTTCTTTTCTGAATGGAAACTATTTCTTTCTTACCAGATCACTTTTTTCTCCTCTCACAGTGGCCTTGTAACTTCCTGAGTAAATCTGTGTGGTTTTGCATTGCCTGGTCATAAACTTAAAACCTTTCTCAAAAGCATAGATTAAATGTTAATCACTATTGCTCCAACAGCTACTCAGTGAAACCTCTAATTTGAACACAGCTTCAATTTTATGTAAGTTTTGGAACTATAATAGTGACTCTCAAAACCTCAATGTAGGGAGTTCTGTATGGCAAATCTGAGCCTTCCTTAGTTTACCAGACCAAATCCTTCTATTGGTCTGAAGACTAAAAGTGGAAAATGACCGTGTAATATGTATGTAGTAAGTACACCAGTGTAAATAACTCTTGCAGTGCTTTACTGGGAATTCCTTTCATGTTGTTCTGGTTTCAGTTGTGATGGCTGAAGACACTATCTCCAGCTGCTTCCCTGGCTCCCTTGATGGGAGGTTTTTTCCCTTTAGATCTTTCAGCTCAGCTCTTAGGAATCCAGCCTTATTTCAGAGATCGGTGAGAGAGAATCTAGCATTAAATGCTGGAATAGGTGTGTGTTGGGATTTGATTTGTTGTGTTTTTTTTAAGGAAGCAATACCACCTCCCAAACTCCCTTTTTTCTAACATATGCAGGCTTTGTACATAGATGGCCTTGGAAAGCTGCAAGCATTCAGTAGCAGTTAAAATAGGGATCAGCATTGGAAGATGTGCTGTAAACTGTGGAAGAATGTGATAAAAAGCTTTGCTCTGTTTTTTGCAAGTTAAATAACTGTTTTCATTTTCATTGGGAAACACAGGAGAATCCTGACATATGGTTCCTGAGACCCTTTCCACCTTTGCTCCTTAAAGCACTTGCTCTGAAAGCTATGCACCTTTTGCTGCTTCACTCATCCCTAATGGAGGACTTGATGTCTGACCTAACAGTTGTAGTACATGATTACTTGAATACTTACCGCTCTGGGTCTGGAGATCACCTTCAGAGCACAAAGGTAGGTAAGTCTTTGCTTGTTTCTCTGGTTAGTGAGTTGATGTAAGTCTTTGATGGATGCACTCTGGAGGACCTAGCTACAGCAGCTTCCTTTTCTTCAACTGTGTACCCTACTTGATGCCACATAGCTCATTTCCTATGTGCAGCAGCAAATGTGATGATGTCTGTATCTACTTGGCTGCATTTTATGTCCATTAGCACAGGGTATTGTGGATGGTGACCTGCAGCTGTTAAAGCATTGGCATGCGCACATGTGCCCTCTGTTCACTCTTATCTCAGGCTAAGAACCTCTGAGCTCAACAGGGACCATGTATATGTGAGGGCATGAAGAGGAATAGGCAGCTGTAAAATGCTGGTGCCTGGAGCTGCCAGAGTTGTTTTGTTTTGGTAGTAACATTTAGTCCCCAAATCTTGTTCTGCGTTTAGCCTATTCTGTTATCTTTACTGCGGAGCTGTTTCTCATATACTGGCTGTTTCTCAGTAATGTTATCTCTTGTTGGCCAAAGATTTTTATTTCTGTAGAAGCATCTCTGAGTTATTTTGTCTTCCTAATTTATTCTCAACTGTGTTATCTTAAAAAATAAAGAAAGAAAATCAATTCTTTTTCATCTTTGGTTGCATAGAACCAGTAGTGATGCATGTCCAGACACCTTGGAGTAACTCTTGTGTAATTGCTTGTTAATTTTTAATATGGGGGAGGTGGTGGTGGTGGTGATGATAAAGGAGATGGTTTCTTGCACTGATAGAAAGAAGTAGTGCTATTGGTGTGGGGTTTTTCTGTCTTCTCAATGAAGTAATCTTGGGGTTTGCAATAACTATGTAAGACACTGGCATTAAATTTGGGTGAAAAGTGAATGGTCAAACATCCTCATTCATCACAGAGACTGAACTAACCTGATCAAATCTTGTTACTGCCTCATTTTTGCAGTTGTAAATGGCTCAAAATATGTATTAGGAAAAAAAGAATGTAGGTTTACCTTCATTGAAAGAAATTGTTTTCTTCTTTGCCCTGGTTTAACAAAGCACTCAAACATAGACTTGAATCCTTTGGGAATTACTTAAGGGCACAGAGCAGTAAATCCCATTAATAAGGATTTAGGAGATTAGTTTAGATAACCACAAGAGGTCATAGTTGCTTCATAGAAGGCAGAGAAGAGGTCATATCTGAAAACCTTTTCTTTTTAGAGGAGAGCTGCCAAAAAAAAAAAGGTGGCTGTTCATAGTTCATGGAAAAAAAAGAGCTTGACATCTGCATTTCCCATATGGAATGCATGCAGAAGTAGGTATGACACAGGAAAATGAACAGCCTGTTAAAGTGAAAAGTGTACAAATTCTGGTTTGCAGTGGTCTATTTGTAGAAGTTTTGTAAGTGGTGCCCAGGTTGCCGAAGTCAGACTTTCTGTAAATCCATTTATTCCATAAGATTAGCCAAGGAATTAATCTGAGCCTGAGCATTTCAAATGGCGTTTTGAAGATCTGTTTGATACCATGTCTGATAATCATACTTCCTGCAGTTGCTTTAGAAATCTTGTAGTGTGGATAGTAAAAGTAGCCATTTTCAGCATAATTTCCTTATTAATCATTGTTTCTGTATCTTGTGAGAAGATCACACTAATGAAAGTATCTTCTATCTCACTGAAAATCTGCTTGTCATACATGTTCAAACTCCAAATATGGAGCTTGGTTTAGTTAAATCTGGTCTGTTACTTCAGTTTCTTCACTTGAGTAAGCAATTAAAGTTAACTTTAAGGGAATCCTTTGCATGTCTGAGTTCAGCTAAATCTGTTTTAAAGGAAAAAAAAACCAGCAAACAAGAGAGAAAGCAACACCCCTGTGCAGCAGAGTTGACGGTTGATTTCCCAATGCGCTTAAGGTAAAGCTGCAGCAGATGAGGTGTGGTGCAGTATATGATACCAGCTAACACCTTCATGACATGTGATGGCATAAACTTTGTTCTCTGTCTAAATATAATCGGGTGCCTGAACCAGGAATTTTCCTGGTTGGCAGGTGAGGTGGGACTGCACACAACACATGCTTATCTTTATGGACGTACAACTTTGCTTTAAATGGTTTTGGGCATGGATTACCTCTCATTGTAGGATACTGTAGCAGTTAGGAAGCTGGATGCACATTCTCCTGGTTAAACAGAAGTGAAGGTGGGATGTTTTCAAGTGCTTGCTCTGCTGGTTTTCTGTAATCCTGTCTGAATTACTTAGCTTTCCTCTGGATCTGTGCACACTTCTAGACACAGGTTTTGTGAGGCACAGCTTCCCTTTACAAATGCTCTGGTAAGTCTTTTCCAGTGCATTACATCTGTATATCCACTCATTCTGTTCTTAGTGTTTCTACCAGTATGCTCATACAGATTTCTGACTTACCAGTGTGCTGCTTCCTGTATTTTTCCTGGGACCTTCTCTAAACATTTACCATCTTCCAGTCCCTGGGTATCAAGGCAGATTTCAGACAAGATATGATAGTTACTAGATCAGCTTTCTCATCTTCTGTTGTTTAGGTTTTTATTGTGCTGCTTTTGTATTCTGATCATTGCTTGACCCTGCAGCAATGGTTGACATTTTGTGCTTAATTTATTAGTTTTTGTATTTTTGTTAAATATTAATAAAGTTATTCTGGCTCACCCTTTGGTTATCTTCTGTAACCAATCCTTACTATTTTCTTCACTTGGATAGGGCTTTGCTTTCCTGAAGTATGCTTACTTCATAGTCTCTATTCCCCTAATCTGTAGTCCTCCCAGTTTCCTTTCACTCTCTCTGTGGTTTTTTTTGGTTCCTTTTTTTTTTTTTTTGCTGTTAGGTCACATTTACCCTATGCTGCTTGTATGTTGTCCTGAAGTTGTCTCCATGCTACCTGCTAGGATTCAATTTGCTTGGCTGCCTTACTAGTTTTTATCAAGCTTCCTTATTTGTGTAGTTCCCCTTTCTACAGCTGTTCACAACTGTGGATTTTGCTGTTCTTACAAAGATAGTCAGCACTGCAGTCCCTGCTGAGCAGCAGATCTTTGAATGCAGTATCTTGAACAATATCCCATGCTCAGGACCAAATCAAGGAGTGTATCTTCTTTCACGTACTTCCTAAGCAGCTGTTTCAATGATCTGTTAATTATGTTGGCTTCTTCCACACAAGGTTTTCTTTTACCCTTAGGATAGAATACTGTAGTTTTAAATGAAAAGCTGGGAAAGCTTTTCTACAAGGAAACATGAACTGGTAATGCCTCTTTTGGGGGTTTACAACAACTTCATTGTGCAAAAGGTTTCTCAGGAGACATCTAAACCTCCCCCCCCATATGTAAATTGTTACTTAAATCTTGAAGATCTATAATAATAAAGGAGTAAACAATAAATGCAAGTTTTTCCCT
>JBCJKH010033105.1:0-11981 GCA_039877255.1 Loriculus beryllinus
GGTTGGAACTGGATGATCTTAAGGTCCTTTCCAACCCTAACTATTCTATGATTCTGTGATCTGTACAAGATGTCACATAGCCTTAATCCAAAAAACTACTATTAGTGGGTGGTTTCTTTCAATTTAAACTCTGGATTCCATTTTCTTGTGAATTTCAATCTTTCTGACCTGTGAAGAGAAGTAAGCGTACATAAGGACTTCAATTTGTGATGTCTGAAAGTCTTCTCTTCCTCTTGCAGGTATGTTTACCACTGAGTCTTGTCCACTAGACATAGTGAGTGATTTTTTAATTTTTTTTTTAATTTGCTTCCAATTAAAAACTTATATTTGACTTATATTTAACTATTCAATTGTAGTGCTTGTTACAGTGTGCGCCTATGAGAATACCAGCAAATTTACAGGACAAATATGACCCATATTAAGAATAAATATTACACCATGGGCAAAAGACAGATTCTAGCTACCAAATTGCATGTGCTATTCTCATGCAGGCTTGGCTGTGTGTTAGCACACATTTGTTCACATTTTCTGTCTTTAACATCTGGAGATCACATTGTTCCTTCATTGTTTCCTAAAATAATGTGAGTAGATCAAACACGTTTACAGCAGTACTTGTATATGTAAAGCTGTGATCTTTCATGTCACCAATATTTTGTAAGAGTAAATGCATTTTCTTTTGATCTGAAATGTTTCACGCAAGGTTTCAATCAAATGATGTATTCAGAGAGGGAAGGTTCGAAGTTTAAATTAATTTGTTTAATCTGTGTTCTTGATATTTATGGATATTCTGTCAGCTGAGTGCACTATTAGAGGTGTTTGCTGACAAAAAAAAATAATTAGGCAAATGTTAAAGAAAACACATAGAAGGTGATTTTAGAATTAATACTGACACATACATGTATAGTAATTTGTGTTCATTGAGTCAGAAAGAGAAACATATCAAACATGCTTTGTGCCCAACTAAAGAATTTTGAACTTCAGGTATAAAATACTTCCAGTAACTTACTTGTATATTATGGATGTATAGAATTATGTTTATGTTATCAAATTGTTTCTTAAAAGTTGTAGGCTTAATGCCTAATTCACTCTATGCTCTCAATCTGAATTCATCTCTTTCCTCACTTTCATCAGGTTACCTGACTTGTCCTTCTTGTCTCACTATACTTCACCAGAAAACAGACTAATGCTTACTTTCTTATTGAACTAAAACTAAGGTTTAAATGACTTCAGACAACATCATGTTTCGCAGTTGCTGTGAAAGAGTGATGTTTCACTGAGAGCTCTATAAGACTTGAACTTTCACTATTTGCTTACATAGTCTTTCAGTCTGGTGCCCTAAATTTAATAACATGGGGAAAATGCAAAAGCCAATATATTTTATCTTTTTTTATTTGCTTTTTTTATATTTATCTTCTGATAAAATTAAGATCTACATATGTAATCTTTTTATTGGAAAGTTGGAAAATTTGCCTCACTGAGACAAAATTTCACAGATTAGACCATGATAACGTATGGGGCAAATTACTGCTTGTCCTCACACATGTGATCCTCGTTTCCATTGAAAGTTTCATTTCAAACAAAGTGATTTTTTTTTCCAGTGGAAAAAGAACTTCATTTTTGCCCCCCTTTTTTTTTTTTTTTTTTGTTAGGCTTTGTTATTTTGTTTGGGTTTTTTTTGGGGGGGGGAGTGTTTTGAAAATTCCATGTAAATATGTTTGATCCCTGATGGGACTGTTGAAATACCAGTTACAACAATGAAGATATGGATTTGGATTTCTTATCATGAGTAATTTCAAGCATCAAACGGATTCAAACAGGATTACGATCTGTGAGGGGATTATAGAAAGCAATGTATTGTCATTTAGGTGGTTATATTTAACTGTAATTAGTAAAACCTTTCCCTCCAGAACAAAAAATCAGCTGGTGTGCTACAGAAAACTAAGGACATATTTCATTTCCTTAGGGGTATATTATTAATCTAATAGTAAGCTGGCTTTTTGTGTACAGCAATACCTGGAAAATTCTACTGCTATCAACAGTTAAGTTGATGCTGCCTACAGTTCAAGTCTAGTCTTTATTCTGAGAAAAATGCTTGGTGTTACATGTCAGGTTTTTAAGTTCACTTGAAATAGACATTTCTCTTTTCTCACTGTCTGCAATAAATTTAGTATAAGTTAATGTCTTTCTAAACAATTCATGTATTTCATTTTTTAATATCTTCACCTCATGTGTCAAGATCTTTCTTCAAAAGGCTGATATCTGTCTTTTTGTAACAAAGTGAATACCAAAATGAGAAACAGAAGGAAATTGAAAAGAAGAGGTGAAAGGGACAGTTATATTTTTGAATAAGGAGATAGATCTTTAAACTACTAGTGCTGTAAGTTCAGAACAAAAGTGGTGAGTAGGTAAAAGAGACTTACATGGATTTTTTAGTGCAGTTTGACAGGATATTAAGCACCTTTATATCTGCTCATCTATCATGCATTCACCTTTATCTCTTGACATGCCCTTAGTAAATGGTGACATTTGGAAATGGTTCAATTAAAATCACTATGTTTTGGGTAATGCTGCAATCTCTGTGTGTCAAATAATTAAAATTATAAAATATTTTAAATTATTAAAATTAAATTAGGTTAAATTGCATTAAATTAAGTTAAATTGGACTGCATAGAATCATAGAATAATTAGGGTTGGAAAGGACCTTAAGCTAACAACTAGTTCCAACCCCCCTGTCATGAGCAGGGACACCTCACACTAAACCATTCCACCCAAGGCTCTGTCCAACCTGGCCTTGAACACTGCCAGGGATGGAGCATTCACAGCTTCCCTGAGCAACCTATGCCAGTGTCTCACCACCCTCACAGTAAAGAACTTCCTTTAATCTGAACTTCCCATGTTTAAGTTTTAACCCATTACCCCTTGTCCTATCACTACAGTCCCTGACGAAGAGTCCCTCCCCAGCATCCCTGTAGCCCCCCTTCAGACACTGGAAGGCTGCTTAGGAGGTCTCCACGCAGCCTTCTCTTCTCCAGGCTGTCTCATACGGGAGGTGCTCCAGTTCCCGGATCATCCTCGTGGCCCTTCTCTGGACTTGTTCCAACAGTTGCATGTCTCTTTTATGTTGAGGGCACCACAGCTGCACACAATGCTCCAGGTGAGGTTTCACAAGAGCAGAGTAGAGTCGCAGGATCACCTCCTTTGACCTGCTGGTCACGCTCCTTTTGGTGCAGCCCAGGATACAGTTGGCTTTCTGGGCTGCAAGAACACACTGCCAGCTCATGAATGATACAGCAAGCAGTATCATAACAAGTATGTGTAACAAAGTTGGATGAATACTGATTAAGAGCTAATTTTAAGAATGTTTCATGGCCAAAATTCATTGTAATCTTACAATTCAAGACAAAATTCAAGACAAAAATTGCATCTATGTTGGAGAGAAGGCTGCAAAGATTAAACTTTTCTGTTAGCTGAAATGTGTTGGAAGCTAAACGAACAGAATGAGTATGTGCTGTTCTAATAGCTTAATCTCGTAATTAAGTGTAGAATTTTACTTCAATTGTTTAAAAAGCTAAACCAGGAGAAAGTGTTCCACTTCCTTTTCCTCTGTATTCAAAATCTGACCTGTGAAAAACAATTAAAACAATGTTAGGGGAGGAAGGTACTTTTAGGTATTAGCATTAGCATGTACATTTTACTTTACCAGATTTTGTTCCCTGTGATAAAGGTAACCTGTCACACTTGATGAACAGAAAATGTGGAAGAACATTATAGATAATAGCCTGACTAAGGTAAGAAAACGGAAATTAAGACATAAGAAATACAAAACTAAAAGCTTCTGGCCATATCAAGAACATTAAATTAAGAGAGATTTTTAACTGAACTCTGTAGTCAGTGAGGAAACAATACAGAAAAGATTATTTCAGTCCATAAAACTATTTTTGCAAAGAAATTTTTCAGTGAAGTTCCAGTTTTGCAAGTATCATAACTTTCTTAGTTTCAGCTACAATTAACTCTTCTCAAATTATGTGGAAGATAAGATAGAAATCTGGGTTTTTTGATATAAAGGTGATATTGCAGATTGGTATATCATGTATCTACGGCTGGTCATTTGGTTATTCAGTCTTCCCAGAACTATGTGCAATAACACTGCGGGCATGCCAGGTGTCACATACTAAATGTAAGGCTCAAACCAATGGCTCGTGACTCACTGTAACCCTAACCCTTAAGGTCCTTTCTAACCCTAACTATTCTATGATTCTATGATACTTTGGTTTGGTTAGCAGAGGATGATCCTGCATAAGCTATCTCACATTTTGTTCTGGTTGCACACAGTAAAGATCACATATATTAAAATATGTCCGCCAGACTGAATTCTTTTTACCAGCCAAGAATGAAAAGAAGAATAGGAGCAGATAAAGGGATATAAAAATCAAAACAAATATAATGCTAGAGTCTGCGAACTCTAGTATGAACACAATCAATAGTGACTTGGTCCATGCTGATAGTGCATGTGTTGAGTGGAGATTACAAACTGAATTTAATACAAGTCATTGAAGAGTGGTATAACATTTTAACAGTATCAGAAATACTGAGTAGAAAGTAGGTAATTCTATTGTTTTAATTATTTCAACTACTTCATATTATTATTTATAACTTTATGCAAATATACTACAAACTCTGTAAGTCCATTGTGCAATAGAAAAAATGATTATACTGATAACCAAAGCATACCTCTACCCCATGAAGAATGAGATCTATGCCTATTTTTGTACAAACAAATGAAAACTGCAGATCTCTGAAGAAAGCAAATAACTAGGTATGTAATCCAAGACACAGTAAAGTAGAAAAACCTCAGTCAATGAGAGTGAGACCAAGTGAGCTGACCATCAAGGTCACACCTCCTCTACTACAAAACATAAGATTTGTCCAGTGACAGGTACTAGCTACATCAATTCAGGAACTGAGTGCACTGAATACTGAGTGCAAAGGATTAAACTTACAAAATCTTACTGTTTTCTGTCTTTGTAATAGATTTAGTAAAAAGTCTATGTACTACTACTAACTGTAGCTAGCTTTTGCTCTGTTGTGTGATGATGCCAATTGTAACAGTTCTTATCAGCAGAGTATATTACAGAAAGTATTAATTAGAAGAAGGAACATCTAAATCTTTATGGTTTTGTGTATGCTTCCAGTATGGTTTCTTGTTAAACTGGTTTTGCCACTTAAGGAATTCAAGCTAAGATAAACAGCTAATATTTTTCCATGTGTGGCATGTTCCTTCCCTTTTATGCCTCTATATTACACACCTCGTATTGTTTCTCAAGGGGACTGTTTCTGTGAAGTTATAGAAGTAAGGACTGATAGGTTGTTGTTTTTGGATAACTGCTCAAAAGAGAGAGAAATGCCAATTAGAAATATCACAAAAACATGGATGAAGATGCTATAGAGGGCACTTTTCAAACCATCTATAAATAAACTACAAAAAAAGCAGTGGATTTCTTGGAGGAAAATTACAAATCACAGGTCTTTTTATTCCTTTAATAATAATGTAACATCTTTATCACTCATTCTCCCCTTATTCAGTTCTTATAACTTGCAGTGAGTTTAAAATTAGACTGTTTTCTAAAAGTGATAGAAAGTGTCATTGCATTTGATCTACAAAGCAAACAGCATGCTTCAGAGTGGTATATAAATAATATGGAGGTCTAATTCTGTGCTCAATCTCTGCAAAGGTGTCAGAAGGAGCAGAAAGATAATTAAAAAGCTATTTTTATGATGTTGAGATTTTACTTTGACTGAGAACAGATGATGTGTTGTAACTGATTTTTCTAATAAGCTGAATATCTACAGGCTTGAAAGTTATGGTAAATTTCCTTGCTATACTTTACATGAAGAAGTGCTATAGGAAGAGTTGTGCAAGTACAGCTTAGTTTCTACATGTCATGGTTTAAGCCCAGTCAGCCATAAATCACACAATCGCTCTCTCACCACCCCCCTCCCCATCTTGCCCTCCTCCTGCTCCAGGAGGGATGGGGAGGAGAATCAAAAGGATGCAACTCCCATAGGCTGAGATAAGAACAGTTTAGTAACTAAGGTATAACACAAATCACTGTTGCTACCACCAGTAATAATAATGATAAAGGAAATAACAAGGGAAGAGGATAAAGCACCTCACCACCAGCTGACCAAGCACCGACCAATAACTCATCCAACCCCGCAGTCCCTAGCGCTTCCGGGTAACTGCTCTCAGTTTACACACTGGGCATGACGTGCTGTGGTATGGAATACTTCTTTGGCTAGCTTGGGTCTGGTGTTCTGTCTCTGCTTCCTCCTGGCTTCCCCTCCTCCATGGCAGGGCATGAGGCTCACAAAGTTCTTGGTCAGACTAAAACATTTGAGTAGTAACTAAAAACATCAGTGTTATCAGCTCTGTTCCCAGGCCAAAAGTCAAAACACAGAACTGCATCAGCTACTAAGAAGAAGAAAAAATGACTGCTACTGCTGAACCCAGGACACTACACTAGGTGAATCCTCTGCTGTCATGTTAAAACTTCTGCATTCTGCTGGAATGATTTACATGTGGAAGACTATAAGAGGGCAAGTAGTCCTTTAAAGACCCAGAAGGGCAACTGGCCCAGTTCGCCAAGACAAATAGGTGCTGGAGATGGGAAACCACATGGGATCCTGTTTTCCAGCTGGCAGATTTAAAACATTTCCAGTTCAGAAAGAGGATTCTTGCAGAGACTAGCACATTCGCTAGAGGAGAGACTATTTGCCTGATTTAATACATTCTGGAAATTGTTTTCTTTTTCCCATCTTTAGAGTGGGTAGAATTGCTTTCTTTGTTGTTTTAATAGCTAAGGCAAGTCATGCAAATTCTGTAGCTGAATTGCTTTTGTACTCATATCACCAGACCAGGGAACACACACTGTATCACAAAGTTCTGAATCAATATGTTTTAACTGAAAGAAGAGTAGTCATAGAGGCTGGTTTTCTTGGTTTGCTGTTTTCACTGAGTTTTCTTTGCAGTCAACAGAGAAACAAATCCTTTTCCAGGCAGGGCTTAGAATACTTAAGTTAGGCTGGTGTAGCCACCCCTGAAGGACTTTTTTTCTTTCTAAAGAGGTCATTAAATTACTTGTCACCAGCAATAGAAGTATGTCCTTTCTTTGTAGGTTGCTCTAACAAATGTGATGTTAAATATTATGTTAATATTAAAAGGGTCACTGAAGCAAAATTCAGTGTGCTAAACTTCCAAACTGCTGTGTGATCCCTGTGTTGTGGTTCATAGAAAATCTTCAATTTTGTCTAAATTAAAAAATAGAATTTAGACAAATCATCAGCATCCAGTGGAGGACTATGAACATGGAAAAGGATAACTACTGTCTATTTTAAGATGCCATATAATCTGCAAAATATTTGTGCTGTGGGATTGTTTTGGAGGGGAAGGAGTAGTACTAAACCTGATGTTTTTATTTCAGTGTCACAGTGATAATAGAAAACATCCAACACTTGCATTTTAAAAGAAACATGTTTTGTTAAATGTCTTGCTTCTTTCTTAGTTCAGTCATCTGGATGGATTCAACTGCATAAGGCTGTAAATCTGAAAATGAAAGATGAGGTGTGTTTCTTTCAGCTTACTAATATTTGTTATGACCTTTATGTAGTAAACATTTAAAAGAAAAAAATATGTTATATTTTCTTATTTTAAGTAGCAACTTGAATTAAGCTGTTACTTTCTTTAGTAAAAGGTCTATATCAGGAATATGGCTATTCACCATTCTGAGTTGGAATGGTAGCTCAATACTCTTATCGTGTTTAACTCCAACACAAGACAATACCTAAATGCTATAAGAAGTATGAAGAAAGCAAAAGGACCAGGGGTATCAACAACAGTTTTATATGACTTCATTCACTGTAACATAATTTCTTAGTTTAAAAATCTCCTCATCTATGAAAACTCCATATTCCCTAATGAAGTGCTGTATGATTTCTCTCTCTCTCTTTCTATAATTTCCCTTTTGATGGTTGTCATACAATATTCCTATCATAAAACACTTCATGAATTGCTATTAATCCACTATGACTTTAGTAGGCTTTTCTGGAGACCCATAAAACTCTGACCATCATCACCATCTGAACTTCTGCATATTTTTGTATGTATTTACAATTGGTTTCAGTGGAATTCATTGTACCTAGCTGTCCTGGGTTCAGCAGTAGCAGTCATTTCTCTCCTTAGTAGCTGATGCAGTGCTGTGCTTTTGACTTTCAACCTGGGAACAGTGCTGATAACACCGATGGTTTTAGTTACTGCTCAGATGTTTAGTCTGACCAAGGACTTTCTGAGTCTCATGCTCTAACAGGAAGGAGGGGAAGCCAGGAGAAAGCAGAGACAGGACACCTGACCCAAACTAACCAAAGAGGTATTCACGTCATGCCCAGTATATAAACTGGGGGCAATTACACAGAAGAGCTAGATCACTGCTGGGTTGGGCTGGGTATCAGTTGGCGGGTAGTGAGTGGTTGTATTCTCTTCCCTTGTTATTTCCCTTATCATTATTATTATCAGTGGCAGCAGTGGTGGTTTTGTGTTATACCTGTGTTATAGTTACTGGACTGTTCTTATCTCAACCTGTGGGAGTAAATTCTTTTGATTCTCCCCCCCATCTCTCCAGGAGAGCGGGGAAAGAAAGGAGAGCGGGGATGGGGATGGAGCAAGCAACTGTGTGGCTAAATTGCCAGCTGGGTTTTAACTACAACACTGGCCACTGAAAAATCTACGGTGTAGGCCTCTATGCAGGCACTTTATAAAATGTCTCCATTAAAGAACGGGATTTGAATATATGAACTTCAATTTTGATAGGGATTTTGACAGGGATCTGCCAACAGTGTTATTTGATATGAAGCATGTCATTAGCATTGTCTTCAAGCATTTGAATCAAAGTTTTTTAAGAGGGAATACTGTCTCGGAGCCATTTTGTCCTGACTAAGCTCCTCTCAGATATCATCTCACAGACAGCAAAACACTTCTGTTAGCTGAATTTGCTTTGGCAACATGCCTTTTGATATTTTTACTTCATGGTCACATATCATAGAATCATAGAATAATTAGGGTTGGAAAGAGCCTTAAGCTACTACCTTGTTCCAACACCGCTGCCCTGGGCAGGGCCACCTCACACTAAACCAGGCCACCCAAGCTTTTATCCAACCTGGCCTTGAACACCGCCAGGGATGGAATATTTACAATGTCCTTAAACAACCCATTCCTGTATCTCACTACCCTTGCAGTAAAGAACTTCTTCCATACATCTGACCTAAATTTCCCCTGTTTAAGTTTGAACCCATTACTCCTTGTCCTATCACTACAGTCCTTAATGAATAGTCCCTCCCCAGCATCCTTAGAAGGCCCCTTCAGATACTAGAAGGCTTCTATGAAGTCTCCATGCAGCCTTCTCTTCTCTAGGCTGAACGGCCCCAACTTTCTAAGCCTAAAAAAATTTCTACTGTTTCTTGTCTCTGTGGAGCTCAATTATCTCTCATCGCTTTTTTATTCTGTCTGCAATTAATTCTGTCTTTCAATCTTTACTTCTTATGTTCTGACTCCTTATTGTATCCATTATCTTTTCTCTGATGAGTTTTTTGCTGTTCTTGGTAGTGGTGGTTGTCTTTTGTTCAGTTGATTTCTTCTCCCATTTTTCTTCTCGTCCAGCAAATTCGCTTTTGTACTGTTAGTCTGGTAGCAACCTCTTCCTCTGCCATGCATTCATCGTCAGTATCTAGTTCTAAAAGTCTGTTCTCTGGATATTTTTCTTGCCTTGTATCCTGTATATCTTTAAATGTCAATGAGTTCCACAATCATTTTTAGCTTTATCTTAACTTCCCGAATCTTCACTTTGCCTAGCCCCGCTAGATGATACTAAAAATACAAGAAGCATAGTTTTGTCTCTGAATAGAAGCTCTCATACTGTGAATTTTTACATCAATTTATTTCTGTTGCTTTTTCTCCCTTCTGATGTACCTGCTGGCATTATCTATGGGTATCATCACCCTCCCTTTCTAGCAGATATATTTGAAGAGGAGATCTTGCTGGACAGGTGTGCTGGGACATCTAGGATAAGTCATACTCTGCCTACAAAGCATGGGTCAAATGATTCCTGAGGTCCCTTCTAACCTGGTATTCTATGATTCTATGAAGGGGAAAGATATCAGTTTGAAACATTATCCTCTAATTCCCTGTGTTATGTACTTTTTCACCACTCCACACGCTTGTATATCTGCACTGTTGTACTAAACCAGAAATTTTCTTTTTAATTTGGCTGCTGAGTCAAATATTTTTTGTGTGTGAATGATTTTAGTTGCTTGTGTCCACACTGTTCATCAAAATAACTCATAATAATAGCCAGGCACGTATTCAAACTTCCTAAATAGAACTGGTCAATGAATTAACAAACATTATTAGTGTGAATTTGAAAATTAAAGACACACAGCAGTTTACCCAAGTGTTTTGGGTTGAAATATTTATGTAAATTCAAAATCACTTAAAAAAAAAAAACAAACCCAAAACAGAACCCAAGGATTTTAGTATTCTTTACTGAAAGAGTTCTAATCCAGTAGTTTTGAAATATAATTTGAAGTCAATGGGGTGCAGTCACCAGAAAAATTTTCACATATCAAATTTCAGAACAGAATTCTGATTTTTCTATATGTAAAACTTAGTTTAAATGTCTTAGCAAAGCTGAATTTAACTTCAGAGCTTTAGCCAAATTTTTTTCATTTGATTTATTTTAAACTTGATAGATATCTCTCAAAATGAACAAGATTCCAGCAATCATCAGTTATATTCACAATGGTAATGAATACATAATCTGGTTGTGGAAAAGCTTGCATTTTCCCCTTTGACAGAGTTCTGTACACAAAATGTCACCAAAAAAATTATATAAATGAAATATTTGTACATGTACAAATACATGTATGTATATATACATGCCTATATATATTTATACATATGAAAGAAGCATTTGTTTCACTGTGGTGGGATTTGGTCATCTAAATTTCATAGACATCAAAAAGCACTTGGGCCAGATGCCTGCCAAAATCAAAGTATATCTTTCCATTGATCTTGTACTCACTGAAGTGTTACCAGGTATCCATAGTACGAGTGTGATAGCAGAATAAAAATGGAGAATGCTATTCTTTCTTTTTTTTTTTTTTTTTCTGTCACTTAAGTACGACTTGTGACATTTACAGGTAGAAAACTTTTCTGTGAGGGGAAGATAGTACTTAAGTTGTCACAGGCACTTTAATCTCAGCTACTCCTTTCCCTTATTATAGGTCTAAAGCTATTAGTAAAATCTGAGGAAAATGTCATGCATTTACAAAATAAAAATAGTTCTGGATGAAGGCTTTTCGGTGACAATACAGTTATGAGTGATTGTACTTTGCTATAACTTTCAGAAGCATAATAGGTCAAACATGACTTAGTCCAGGTAAATTTGGCTTTTGAAAAGCTAATTATAAAGCAAGTATCCTGTACATTACTAATGCAATAAATTCCAGATATAATCATTAGAGCAAGACTCCTTCATATCTTCTAATTAATCTGCTTTTATTTTTTCATTCTTTTTCATTCTGATGCAAAGTAAACAAACACAAATCTAATTAACAGATGGCATATTTAAAACTATATTTTGCATTTAATATAATACCTCTGAAGACCTATACGTTTCTGAAGCATTATACAAAGCTGTAACAGATGTCATCTCAGAAAGGTACCTTCTCTACACACTAGTGTCTGTCTTTCTTGCTAATTAGAACCATTATCTAAATTTATGAGAAATAACCACACTTTGTACCTAGATACTGCCCTGGGTTCAGAAGTAGCAGTCATTTCTCTCCTTCTTAGTAGCTGGTGCAGTGCTTTGACTTTCAGCCTGGGAAGAGTGCTGATAACACCGATGGTTTTAGTTACTGCTCAGTAATGT
>JBCJKH010033109.1:0-19503 GCA_039877255.1 Loriculus beryllinus
CTTCTAGAGGTCTGTTCCAACCTAAGTTATTCCATAATTCTGCAAGCAAGACTGGGCTACTCCTTGCCTTGCCCTGTTCCTTCCTTAGGGAGTAAGAGAAGTCACTTCCTCTGAGAGAACTGGGCCCTCCAGAGCAAGTGAAATCTGCTTTTTAGCTGCTCTTGGAAATCTTTGCTTGGCAGTTGGCAATGGTTCAACAAAAATGGGTTAACAAGGAACATTTCACTTAACATTTCAGGCACGGCAGGGAGCTGTCTTCGTAAATTTAGTACCATGCCTTTCTTATTCTGCAATATCAACAACGTATGTAACTTTGCATCAAGGAATGACTATTCCTACTGGCTGTCCACTCCTGAACCCATGCCAATGAGTATGGCTCCTATCACTGGTGATAGTATCAGACCATTCATCAGCAGGTACGATTTTAGTTCTGCTGTGTTTATAAAATGAAAAGCCTGTGAAAAGTGCGTATGGTACATTATTTTTTGGGGAAAGGCTTTTAATCTGTACATTTTTATTTCCTGCCTTTAAATTTAAAGTTTGAGTTCCTTTGATGGAGTGTTTCAAAGTGTGCATGTTTTCAGTTTAGACTTTGATCAAAAATAAATCCATTTGGAGGGAAACCCAAACAAGTAAAGTAGTTTATTTTGAGTCTAATGCAAATGAAAAGATTTACTTTGAAATGTTGTTTGTAAAAGTTATGATGTGCTTTGAATGAGAAAAAGTTTTGAATTTATTCACAGTTCTTGTCCAAAACACTTCTGGTTTTTTATTAGCCATAGCTAGAAGCTTTTCAGGGCTCAATTTTCTTTTGTTTGAAAATGGTAGCATTTTTATCATTCATTAGGCTGCCAGACTTCTTCCGTTGTTTTGGCAACATTGCTTGACTATAACTATTGTTGTGTGAATTAAAGGAAACAGTTGCAAAATCAATCATCTATTTTTTTTAATAATTCCAGATTCTTAGTTAGCATAAAGTGTGGCACGTAACTGTTCTGCATCAATGCAACATGTCAAACTTTTGGTCCATTTTAAATTTCAAGACCTCTAGCAAAAACTATCCTGGCATAATATGCCCAGTGCTGAAGGCAGAAGTGTGGGAAGAGTGTGGTGAACTGTACCACTGTCATTAGATAAGAATCTGACAAGGAATATCCAATCTATAGCTTAATTGATAATTGTTAGATATAGGCATTACTTTGATTCCTGTCATTGCTTCTAATCTGTATCAGCTCTTGCTGATCCCTCTTCCCACCATGTAAAGTGATTGGAAGTGGAGATTGCTGTTACTGTTTTCTCGGGTCTGTATAAACCCAAGGGAAAGAACAATTCAAATCATCAGTGGGTTGTAGCCTTGACATCTTGGTATGTTCAAAAATCTATTTGTCTCTACTGCAAAACATTTGATATTTATTTTGCATAACAGAATGTATCTTATGTCTTGTACTCTGTACTCTATTTTTGGCTTAGTGCCATAGGAATTGGGCCCTGAAAATGAGCGAGCAGATTGAGGGCAAGGTTCTCAAGACAGGCTATAGTTTTATTGGTCTTATTTTTTTGGTTGTTCATTGGAAGTGAAAGGAAGGGACTTGACTTGCAGCAAAATTCAAATGAACAACCTCTGTAATACATGTTGCTTTTATGCATTCCCTGATCAAGCACACAAAGTAGCCTTTAACAGTCACTTATGACAGTCTTTCTCAAGGAGGTATCCACCAACATTTTGCCTTATCTTATGCAGATAGAGTAGCTTTTGCACCATAAAAAAGTATATGTGTGTGTGTGTATACACACGCATGTGTATGTGTGCATGTGTGTGTATATGGGTTTTTCATCTTTTAGCCATAACAGAGAGTGAGATAATTAATTGTAATACCCATTTTTTTAAACCAGCAAGGAATCTGAGGAGGCTATTCTTTCCATTTATTTTATTAGTTGAGGCTTTTAAACCAGCAGCTTTCCCTGTCCAAAAGTTGAAAAGGTGTAGAAGTGTCATTTGCAGCCTTGGGTCATGGGACATCTCTTCATGTAAGACCTTCCACTGAAATACCAGAAATCTCTTGAAGCAAAGCAGAGCTCAGGGAACAGGAGCATCTTTACATTCTTCTTTCAACTTACTCTTTCATCGATGTGTTTCTTAAAATAACTCTCTCGCTTCTGCACTGAAGATGAAGGCAGTAGGTATGAAAGCAGACTTCACAAATCAGAAATAGAAGGCTTTAATTCTGAATTCCTTTGCT
This sequence comes from Loriculus beryllinus, assembly GCA_039877255.1. Taxonomy (NCBI): domain Eukaryota; kingdom Metazoa; phylum Chordata; class Aves; order Psittaciformes; family Psittacidae; genus Loriculus; species Loriculus beryllinus. The sequence continues at coordinate 2,241 of JBCJKH010033109.1, forward strand.
ACTGTGCATTTTCCAGTATTCAACTTAATCCATTTTACACTTGATTCTTTCCACTTCTCTGATAACTGGAATCAGACTGTTTTAGTTCTGTTTTGAATAATTTTCATCATTGGTAACTGCAGTAGCCAGTTTAGGCATTGTCAAAAAAAAAAAAAAAAGGATTATATTTACCAAATTCTTTATTACCAGCTCCCATATTAAATTTCCAGCTCAGCTCACATTTGTTATGCTTCTCCTATGAAGGCATGATTGGTCATTGGATTATTCAGTAACAGAGTTCTGAGACATAATGAATTTGTCTGAAGTAAAAGAACTGGTGCTGCACAGCTTTCTGAAGAGTTGCTTTCGAATTCATTATTCAAGTTACTTTGCTAAAAATCTCTTACTGGAGATAAATACCACAACTGTAAATAAAAGCCACTTTCAAGGAAAATGCATTGAGAAGAGTCTGCATTAGATTAGATTAGCCTTGTAAGACATTTTCCAGAGAGATCACTTTCTCTCTGGAAGTCATCCAGGGCTATGTTTTAAGATGGTGAATTGCTATGACTTCACTCTGATCACAGTAGACTGTTTCTAACTGATACTTGCTGAGTTATAATGTTTGCCTCTCACATTCATGACAGTGAGCACTTTTAGAAACTACAGTACAAATGGGACTAGAAAAAGAGAAATATATTTAAATACTCAGATAAGAGGTCTCTTGTTCTTTGCTCATAGGAAGGCTAGTAGAAATGAGACTTAGGCTGTCCCAAAATAGACAGAAAAAATGGTTGCTTTTCTAAATGAAGCATTTTAGTTTTCTTTTTTTTTCGGAAAGTGGCAACTTTTTCTAATTCAAGATGTCTTAAAGAAAGCAAATTCTAAAAAAATAAGTAATATTAATCTTCAGGTGCATGTAGCTCATTCATGTCTTGGTCTTTCTAGATGTTCTGTGTGTGAAGCTCCTGCTATGGTAATAGCCGTTCACAGTCAAACAATTCAAATACCACCGTGTCCTGAAGGCTGGAATTCACTTTGGATTGGTTACTCCTTTGTCATGGTGAGTGCACTGGGGCATACTCTGGGCTGAGAAAAACATTTGTTTCAGCATTTTATCTACACTCCTGCTCTGAGAAAGTTAATATCTGACTGTGCTTTAGGAGGGCATTAGACCTCTATCCTTTCTGGTGTCATTGAAAAGATTCTGGCTAATTACTAAGTAAGAATGATACAGTGGCAATTAGTTGTTCACTTCTGGGGAGGTGCACACAGCTTGCTGTCTCATTTGCAGCTCCAGGACAGAATCCAAGTGCTGAATAAATGAAGAAAAAGCACAATTTTCCATTGTCCTTTTACATCTATGTTTCACTAGCTTCCTAGAGTGGTAGCATATCACTGTTTGCCCTCTTCTCAGTTTTTTTTATGAATAAGCCCTCAGTTTTCAGATGACATTTTTGACCTTTTATCCAGTTTCTTTACCTGTATCTATACTGGTAAAATAAACAGTGCTAAAGGGTGGCCTGGAAGAGCTGCTCTGTAGTCCTCCATACTGGTTTGTTAACATGCATGACAGGAATGCTCACAGCCTGTATCAACAGACACTCTCCCAGGCAAAGTCTAGGCATGGGCTGAGAAACAGCATGGATTCAGAGCTCTTAGCAGTTGGCAGTAGGAGAGAGGCCACTGTGATGTGAGACGGGAACTGGGTTAAGCTCTTCAGATATAAACAATACCAGTCTGTATGCCTTTTTGGACAGAAAGCTGTCCTTGGCTTGTTGCTAGCAGAGGTAGCTTGGATCCTACTGACAGTCTTGTAGCATTTCTGTGCCTACAGGTACCCTGAAGTTAATGTTGCTGGTGTGTTATAACTGCCATTAAGTGAAAGAACCTAGTGCCACATCTGATTCCTTCAGCTCCACCTTCTTGCTTCTCCTTGAGCTAGTTGTTCTCTGACTGATGCTTTTGCATTTTTCTAGCACACCAGTGCTGGTGCGGAGGGTTCTGGCCAGGCCCTGGCGTCTCCTGGTTCCTGCCTAGAGGAGTTTCGCAGTGCTCCCTTCATTGAATGCCATGGCCGGGGCACCTGCAATTATTATGCAAATGCTTACAGCTTCTGGCTTGCCACTATAGAAAGGAATGAGATGTTCAAGTAAGTTCATGATTTCTTTATCACTATTTGAGATTCAGTCAAGCCATGCCCCTGAATAAGAGAAGTATTGTTTGAATGTAATACATGGTTCTAGTATGGGTTGTGCCCCAACCTCGTTAGTATATGATTTTCATAACAAAAAAGAAATTGTAATAGCTTTTGAGGAAATTAATGAATGTATCTTCCTTTAGTGTCATTTCTACTTGGCATTTTGCTTTTCAGAATAATTTTAGCAGTGTTTGCATTTCCACTACATTGGATTGTATTCACGGAGTTGTAACTGGGATAGGCTGACATACTGGTTGAAATTAAGTTAGAATACAGCATTCCGCCTGGTGAACATTAACATGTAATAAAATCACTTGAAATTTGCACAAGTGTTGAGCTAAGTGAGCTGCACAATTATTTACTTTTCCCTAATATTGGAGGAAGTATGTCTGAGTAAAATGCAGCTGAAGGCAGAGGCCTTAGGTATTTCTTCAGTCCTGCTGAGGTTCTAATTTCAGGAATTAAGTGGTAGTAGGCTTTGTTCTGGTCTCCCACACATAAGTATTTTTCAACTCAGTCTAAATTTGTACCATATGAGTTTTATTATTATATTAGCATATAGACCAGTTCCCAGGTCTGCACAGATTACCCAATAGGCAGACATTGCTCTGGAGTGCTGTCAAGCACCCTCTCCTGCAGCAGTCCAGGCTGTTGCTCCTGGTACCCTTCATCTGTTATCCTTCATCTCTTCATGTCTCCTAGATCTATGAATGCCTCTCAGCCTGTCTCATTCAAAATGAATCAGTTTGCTTAGCCAGTTTTGACTATATGTCTATGAGATAGCTGTCAACTAAGTAAGTAGAAAAATTGAGCACTGGGAGTGATTATCACTGGGGCTGTGATAATGTCATCAACCAGAAGAGCTGCTGAAAGAGCCCATTTGCTTACACTGGGGTAAGCACTGGCTCCCTAGAAAAGAAGAAAGCTGGTCAGAGGAAAATTCAGAGGAGTCAGCACTACTGTTGTTTGTATTCATTGAGTCCTACCCAGACCTGTCAACTTCATACCGTTTTCTGATAACAAACTGTATTTCAAATTAATAAAATAATTCCAGATCAGGGGGCCTGTCCTACCATCATGATTCACAAATACTCATCATTTTCCTATAAACTTATCATCTTTTTTTGAAGAAAAGTGTTAAATGTAAGCACACGTGTGCCTGAAAATGCTTAATTTCCAGTTGCTAGGAGTAACTCCTTATGATAGGTTAGAAAGTAAAATATCTTGGTTTGTCTTTTCTATAGTATATCTCATAATTTGTCTTCTGGCTTTTCACTTTTATGTAGTCACAAAAGTTAGCAGAAACTCATGAAGAGTCAACTATCTTCAGTTTCTTTGCCTGTTTTTTTTCTACTACCTAAATTCCAGCATGTTCTTAAATTGCTGATTAAGCAGGTAGTGTCTTTTGGTTAGGAAAATGTTCAGCCTTGTTACAGAACTGAATTCTAAACTGGAAGTGGACGATGTTTAATCTTCTGACAGTTTGTGACCAAAAGTGAGTATACATTGGAGAACTTAGGGACATCTTGATTCAGCACACCTTAAACAGGCACTTGGTTTCATGCAAAGTTTGTGTTGTCAGTTCTAAACTTGAAAACTGACTGTTGAGATCAACAATTGCTAATGGGTCTTTTAATTTCTTTTTTTTTAATAGGAAACCGACTCCCTCAACTTTGAAAGCAGGGGATCTGCGCTCAAATGTTAGCCGTTGTCAAGTCTGTATGAGAAAAACATAATGACTTTTGAATTTCAACTAATTTCACACAATATGGTGCTATTCGTTTAACAGCAATGAAGCCTAGACATATATCATATGTACCTCATTGTTGTCCAATATGAAAACAGTAAAGTGCCTTTTAGGAACTTGCATAACTAACACACACTGCTTTACTGGCCCTGTCCTTGCTGAAGAAGAAAAGAGACAACAAAGATAAGCTTCAAACTTTGACATGCCAAATGGCACTTTTGATCAAAATATGTGTATTTTTTATATAAATGCAATGCACTGATAGAATAAAAAGTCAGCATTTATCCAGAAAAAATGCAAAGGTGCTAGGAGGTATGCAGTTCTGCCTTATACTGTTTGACCCCCTTTTCTCATTTTTGTATTATATATTTAGATTCATTTTTCTTCCCCAGATAAGTTTGTTGTTACCATTATCTAGGTGTCTCAAAATCCCAGGCTCTTGGGTATGTACTTATTGTTCGTGTACAAAGCAATACTAATGTAAAAAAGAGTTTTGGGATTACAGACTGTGGTTAAGCAACATGTAACCATCTTTTCACAACATAGAGTGCCGTCCTGCAAACCTTTGCTTCTGTTTGTAGTCTTTAGTGCTGTTGGTTTTAACGGGACTACAGCTGCAAGAGATTGCCAATTGGTTTCCTAAATAGGCGAGTAAGTGTTTCTGCCATGTTGGTACTATGCAGCTTCTTTATGCAGTAGAACAAACTTTCCTGTGGAATAAAGAATGATCCAGCAATGGTCAAAAAAAATATATATATAAATATTTTAGTAATTTATATAGATATCGACCATTAGGCAAATCAAGCTCTGAGTTTATCATTTCAAAAAGAAGCTTGCCAAAGATTTCTTCTTTTCAGTGTCATAAATTAGGTGTTTAATGCCAAAATATGATGTGAAATGTTCATTTTACAATAGGCCATTTCAATGCTGAAGTTGCAGAGACTGAACCCAGGTTAACAGCTATTTGTGTTTATTAGAGTAAATCCTGCTTTAAGCTTATAGTCTTTATTCTGTATTTAATATTTTTCAGGGTTTTAAACACTACTCACACACTGAATGACTTGATTTTGGAAAGCATAAGGCCTTAATTTTGTTAATATTGTGCCAAAAAAAAATCTTCAAAGTGGCCTCAGAAATATTTCTAAAGAATTTCTATGCAATTATATCATTGTTTGAGCACATCTGTGTCCAAAAATGTTTTATAGCCTATTACCATGCAAATACCAAAGGATTCTTTACAAATGCCAAGGCCTTTGTGTAAATTCTTATATGTGTATTTCTTAAGAATTCAAGTTTGTAATAAAACTATTTCTGTAAAAAAAGAAAAAAAAAACAGAAGAAAAGAAAAAGTTTTTACTAATTTGTCATTAGCATTCATTTACAGCAATGAATTAATTTTTAATAAGCCACCAATAAATGCACAAGCTTGATGCAATCCTAGATTATTTTTGTTTTGCACATCTCTCAGATGTACAAAGCATCTTCCAAAGGGGAAAACAGGATACTGTATCAACACCTCTATTGCTATCTTCTAAGAACTGGTACTAATAGACAAAACAGGGGTTATGTGTCTGTTACTGAAATATGCTTGATGTCAACATGTTACAGAAATCTGCTAACCTCATTTTAGCTCATGGGAAGCAATCAAGTTACATGCATTTTTCACTCTTTCCTGGAATTTTCATGTACAAAGCAGAATTGAATTACACAGGAGAAAAACTGAAGTATCTCATATAGTTCTGCTTGTTAAGTGGGCAAGGTGAATCTTGGCTCTGGTTGGTTGGAGAGGAAATGGTCTGTGATACACTTTTCCTTGACAAAGGCACAAAAATTGTTAATGTTTCATGTTGTTTTCCAAAAATTGTGAAGAGGCTGCTGCTGCTGTTCTGAGCTCACTTGCACTTAAAATCCTTGAGGATTGTCTAGCCAAATGGCTGAGGAAGACCTCTGTATAGAAATCGGCCACTTCCTTTGGCGCTGATTCTTAACTATTTTGACAGATGATCGTTTTATTTATAAATGACCAGTCCTCAGAAAAGTCCCTTACCACAGTACGAGGTACCAGAATCTGGTTATGTCTAATCAACCTGTAGCAGGGTTTTCCAAAGTGCCACTTGTTATTCAGAAGAGGAGAACACTATGCTAAGGGCGATTCACTGTGGCCTCTAAGAAGAATTAAGCATTCAGCCTGCTCTAACTCAAAGGATCCAGGCTGCTGCTCAGGCTTTTTAATTTCACTTTACAGCTTGTCTCCTGGTCAGCTAGGGACTTTATTTTCTTGATGTGAATTGTTTCAGAACTGCCAGACAGTTGAATTTATAAGGTTCTTCATGTATGTCTAAATGAAACCTGTGCATAAGAATACAATTCCTTTTGATAGTGAAGGGACTGTTCCCTGCAGCTGGTCATGTACTAACCTGTGTTTTCTCAACTAGAAGCCTCTTGGAAACCAGGTAATTTGAAAATGTTCAAACCCTGTTTGAGCTATAGTATGATGTCTTACTTCTGTAGTAATAATTATTTATTCCATGACCTCCAGCTCATAAAAAGGCCTAAACCATTGTCATGCTAAAGATGCTATTTCTACTTAAGTCAGTGAGTAAATGTTTCAGTGGTTATCGAATACCAATCAGATCTCTTAAAAATATTGTGAACGATGGAGTCTGGTGCTCTGAGTGAGGAAGAGCCCATGTACTATGTGGAAAAGAAGTGTGAAACACTTTCTTGCATTCACAAACCTGTAACTACCCCATATTCCATCATATATGGCCAGCATTGTGGCTACGTACCGTTCATTGTGTGAACAGGCAACTGCAAACACATCATTTGTTAAAATTGCCTTGCATAAGATCAGATTTTAGGAGAAAGCTTTCCTAAAGAAGTACAGCTTGTTTGGTAGGCCTGTCTGTTTTTGAATGCAGTACTTGAAGAAAACTTTCATGACCCAAATAAATACATTTCTAAACCAGGAGGTGGTGCCCTTGCTCTCTTTATGGTAAGATTGGTACTAACAACTACACTAACAAATGCCTTGTTTCTAATCCACTAAAATGTCAAGCAGCCTGAGAGTTCTGTTTTCCCAAGCCTCTGTCTCTTTTCTGACATGTTCCTTCTGAAATAGGAATGGAGCAGTCTTCAGCTCAAAAAGAAAAGAAAAAAACCCAAAACCAAAAAAACAACCAAAAAAACCCTATACATAAGCAAAATAAAAATAGAATATAATGTAATAATCCGATATATATTTTGACACAAATGATCTCTTAGCCTGTGTGTGTCTTTTCTGATAGTTGTATATTCAGTTTATAATTATATCTTTTATCCTTTCCATAGTGGCAACTTCTTTGATGAAACACTTCTTTCTATGAAACGGTACTTCTGAGAGCAATATCCCCTGAGTAGGCTCTCAGAAGAGTGGTTGTATTAAAGTCATACCTTTATATGACTGAAATCATAAAGCTGCATGACTTCCTCAGAATTCCTTTTCTACTTTTCATGTTTTACAAATCCTGGGTAATCTGCAATAGCTACAAAAGGCAGAACATAAAGATGTAAAACAGGGGCAGGCGCATGGGTCCCAGAAAGCCCGCTTAAACCCAATAAATAGAAAATCATAGAATCATAAAACCATTGAGTGGTTTGGGTTGGAAGGGACCTAAAGCCCATCTAGCTCCAACTATCACTGACAGGGAGACCTTCCAGTAGACCAGGTTGCCTCATTCAACCTGGCCTTGAACACTTCCAGGGATGGGGCAGCCACAGCTTCTCTGGACAACGTTCTCCAGGGAAGAATTTATTCTTAATATCTAATCTAAATCTATCTTCTTACAACTGTCACAAAGAAAGGCCACTGGAAATTTGAAATCACAGGTGTCTTGGTACCTGCCTGGATTTCTGTCCCTTGCCCTGGTATCAGGGACTGGCCATCCCTGCACTTGCACCTTTGGAAGGAGTCCAGCAGCCTTCTGCCTGAGGCTGCCACAGAGATTCCTCTTTGCTGTCCATGGCAGCGCGTTTCTACCTCTTCATACAGAAATAGCCTTCCTTACAAACCTCACGTTCAGAATTAGAGAATGAGACCAGTGTGGATCCCTATATGCATACATCAGGCTCAGGCTAATGCCAAAGCGAACGATGGTCTGGAATATAATTAATTATTATTAGGAAAAGAGCTATCCATTGGCCACATGCAAACATTCAGCCTCTCTGTTTTCAGGCTGCGGTAAGACTAGAGAGAAGGAATTCATTCCACTCATCCATTAATTACAGTATAGTTTATTTAGTAAGATCTTGGTATTAATTGTGCTTGTAATATTGGGGGAGGTCTGTACAGCATAATTATAAGTAATACGCAAACTTGTAGCGCTAACAGCTGAGCAAAAAGCACCACATGTTCTTTGTGAAAGATGTACTAACATTCAGAACAACCTCAAAAATTATTTAGAATCATAGAATGCTTCTATGATAATAGAATTTCCTGAAAGTATAATTTTTTTAAACCATTCTCTTCCTTCAGAGTGTCAGAAGAAAGTCTTTCAAAAAATGCTAGGAGAGGGTGTGTGTGATTTTGGTTATTTCTCTCCAGCAAACAGCATGCTTGTTGTGTTGCTTGAGGTGTTAATACCTGTGGGAGGATAAATCAGTATGACTTCTCATGAACCCAGAAAAGCTTCCTACGGTAAAGATATTTCACCCAGCCAGGCTTCCTGACACCACCTTCTGTCTTCAGCTCCCACTGTAGAGGATGTTACTCTGAGCTAAATATTCCTACTTATATTTCACTGTTGATTTGTAAAGATATATTCCTTTCCAGCTTCTCACTGTCTTCAAATAAGACAGAGTGTTGCTTTTCTATAAACCATCAAAAGATGTACGAATGTCTGAATCTTTTAGTTTTACATACGTTAGAGAGCTGCCTTCGTTTTCCTCTGGCTATATGCAGTCAGCTATATTTATTATAATTGGCATGCAGAGGACAGAAGACTTGACAGAGTGAAAGCTATAGATGGAACATGATCATTTGACACTTTGTCAACTCCTGTCTTGCCTTAAGAAAACATGTTACATTTAATGCCGAATTGTGGCAGGCTTCATTTGTCATCTCAGCTCTATGAAGTATGATTTACTCTGTAGTAAATAAACATGTAAAATGGCCTGGGCAGGGGACAAAGTCCTTGTAAAACAGTTTAAAGAGCATTGATCAATCTTTATTATGCTTAGCGCACGGCTTTTATACCAGTGTTACTCACTGTATGCTTCCGCTGTAGCGTACCTCTCAGGCTTGCACCTTAGTGGTCATTTCTCACTCTCAATTCCTGGAAGAGGTGCAAAGTGGAGACTGCTAGCACATGCCAGGTGCTATCTTCTGCTTTTGTTATCTTTGTGGGCTAGTAGCTTGCAGTGGAAGATGTTGCCCTCTTCCTATTTCCTCTAAATAATTATATCATTTCTTCCAGCCTAATTTTGGATTTGAGACATGATCAAAGTGGCAGCAAAATTATAGGGACTTGAAATGCAATCACAGGAATCCCACGGCAAGACTTGTTTCTGTGTACCGCTTTCAAAAATGTATCTGGGAATCCCCACACTAGCTGTGCTGTCAGACACTGACTGACTTCCCAGGCAGTCCCAGTGAGTATCAGTTTATAGTTCTATTTAGATCTATATTATCCTCCTATTATCTTAGCATGGAACTCTTGATGGGTGAAAAGATGTGTATGAGAAGTGAATGACCTCTTGGTGGCTCAAGAGGCACATCTACAAGTGGGAGGACTGTTTTCTCTCTTTCACATTGACTGACTACAGCTTTTCCACAGATTTTTTTAGCACCCTTGATCAGCAATTGGGAACTGTTGACCATTCTGTTCAAAGCTAATACCTGCCAGGCCCTGTAGCATTACCCTGAACTAAGGAAAGGGTCTAGCCCAGGGCAGTGAAAGATATACCCTGTCTTAGTCCCAGCCTTCCTTTTCCCAATAAAAAACACATAGAAAAGAAGTGCTGGCCTTCCAATAAAAATACACTGCAGCTTTCATTCTCCTGTTTTCAATGGCAAATCTTACTTCAGGGATAGATGGTGACCTCTTTAAAATGGGAGGGAAAAATGTGAAATGGAAATTTGAGAAAATGCTCTCCAGATTCTATATTCACTTTATAACAACAGTTGCTCAGATTAAGAAATCTGAAATGCTATCAACACCTACAGTTCCGAGGGAATTTGAGGAATTCCTTATAAAGATGGGGATTTCTTAACAGGAAAGCCACAGAAGTTATGAAGGCCAACCTAAAAAAATCACAGAATCACACTGGCTACGTAGAACATTTATATATTTCTACTGGCTACGTAGAACATATACTACGTTATACATTTGAAATAAAAATCATCGGATTCTGAAGGTCACTGTGACTGTTAGGGATGCACACCAGAAGCACAGCATTTCCTAGAGGAAAGCACTGCAACCTGGGGATCACAGGTACAAATAACTGCGGTGTGAATAATTGGGGTTCTGCTCATATGAGGTTCTCTGGAGCCCCTGAAAAGGTTCACTCACTTGCTTTTTCAGAGACCTGTCCTGAAAAACTGAGTAGGACATACTAGTTGGAGCCTGGGATTGTTTGAAAGGACATTTGTGAAGAGGATCTGTTAACTGTGCCCAAACACTTGATTTCACCACTACAGAAATAAATGAGCTCTTCTGTGCAGTTTTGGTACCAACATATTTTTTGGTATTCTTTTGTCCTCATCTGTAATTTCAGATGAATATATCCAGGAAGTGTATATTAATAACTATTAACAAGAGGTAGATTTCTTTCTAGAAACACACAGGAGAGTGGAAATTGTTTAACTTTTCCTTCTCTTTTTCAGGCAAATTGCAGAGAATCACAGAGAGAGAGAAATTTTGTAGTTGTTTGCTCTTGCAAGGCACTGAACATGACCCCTCAGGAATGTGTAGGAGAGGAAATGAAAAGCAGACGTGGGAAGCTGAAAAAGCTGCACTTCTCCTCTATCATTAAGTATATAATAAGGTAGATTACATCAGTTATTGGCCTAGTCTCCCTGGTGAACAGGTGTCATAGATACAGCACTGTCTAATCAAATATTAACTCATCATGTGGCAGCAAGTGCTAGGAGAGGGAACATGTAAGATCATCTACCTCCTTTCACATGCAGCGAACTCTTCCGTGAGGCACTAAGGTTCAGCAGAGGACATTCTTATCATTCTTATGGAGTTAATCTAATTTTATATAGTTGCATAGACTTGTGACAATGAATTTTTTTCTGCTGCCTGTAACAAAAGTATGTTGGATGCTAATATATGAAAAACCACGAGCTCAGACAAAAGGTGAATTTTATGTACGTATCGATAAAATTAAGACGTGTCCAACCATTAGTTAGAATAAAGTGACATACAAGACTTTTGATTAGTATCTTTCTACGCTACAAATAAATGCCATTGCTCCCAGTTTACAAGCAGGAAAAATGGAAATGAAATTACATGTAGTTAGTTAGAAAAGAAGCCAGTCCTTAACCCGTGGATTGGGCCTGTCCCTGCTGGATCATGGTCTGCCCCAAAGCAGGCATTCCTGAACAGGGGTGGAAAAAAAAGAAAGACTTGTTTGTTTTTTGAGTATTCCATTGCATTTTTTTTTATTTTATACAGCTTTATAGAGAATTCAGAGGGGTGCAGTAGTTTTAAAATTACAGCTGGATCAGATATGTGGGTATTGTACGTAAAATGTCAAATAGCATGAGAGAAGATGCCTAATGAGTCTGTCTTCTCAGTGACTTTCCTGAAGAAGAAGAAAATCACTAATATATGGTATTCAAAGTAGAAGCAAACTAATGATAGATGAAATGAGGTAAGATTTTTCTTTTCAGGAAACAGTGTATCACTTATTCTCTTTTAATTTTGGGTCCAGGAAGAGTCAGGATAGGAGAAATGATGGCTAGGAGACAATATTCTGGATAACCAGTTATCCTGACATATGAACTCTGATAGATGTCCTCCTCGATCCATGCTAGCTGTCTTTCTTCTGAGATCAGAAGCCTAAAATTCCTTCCCACAGTTTCAAGGAGGATGTAAAAGCTCTTCCTGTTCAATAGAGAAAGGATTTAGTAAATTGGGTATAAATTGACCGTAAGAATCTGTTATGACCAACAAAGAAGGGAGATTTGGAGCCTGGGCTGGCAGAACTGAAGAACTAAGACATTTTCCATCCCAAGCTGTGTTAGCATGTACTGAAAAGAAATGCAGAGCTGTACCTGTAGTTTCTTATTATCAGATATTACTAGTCTATGCTCTGGTGGGATTATGGATTATATATCTATATAGGTATACATAGGTATATATAGACATAAAATATATATTTTATATATATATATATATAAACTCAAGAGTTATTATATATATATATTACATCTAAGAACTATTATCCCATTATCAATACTACTTGTCCAAAACATATTAAAATTCATCTGACAAAAGAGTGAACCTAATGTGTAAGTGCTCTGTAGTTCTTAATTATTTAATGAAGGCAGGAGATGTGCCAAGAGCTGAAGAGATCTAGGTGTGAATTTTAGCTCTGAATCAGCTCCACCTTGAAGGGAGATACATATGCAGACTGTTCCCTCTCCACCCTTCTTGCTTTTGGGAAGAAGCCTGGTGACACAGGAAAAGGGGGCAAGCTAGTAGTGAGCTCCATCAGATTCATGATGTTGGCACTCAGTGAGTTAGGACTGGTGGATATGTTGTGGGGTAGATTTGCTCTAGGGTTGTGACATGGCCAAGGTGCATGGCCTACAAACACAACAGTTGCCTCACTGCTAGTGTCATTCTCCATCTGCTGAAGTCTATATTAGTCCACAGGAGCAGAGCTGTTCAGGCTCGAGCACCTTGAAACACCCCTTATGATGTATTTAAAAAGAAGTGCTCAAAACAAGCACTGCCTGGCCACCTGCTGATGGTAAACTCTTGTCAATTTATTTGAGATTAATTGGAGACGTCTGCATGGGTTCTGTATTGCACCACCTTCAACATCTTTGGGACACCCTAATGTGACAGAGCCAGTGAAAGTAAGCAGTCTTCTTGAACTCTCACTTCTGGAAAGGAGACCAGTAAGAGCTTGTCATCAGTTTTTATTAACACTAAATATTTTAGCAAGCTCCTGCCATTTTAAGTATTGTGGGGACAACAAAGCAGTCATCTGCCTCTTCTAGCAATTTTCGTAACTCATGAGACTAATCGTTCCTGTCAGGTAGCTGCATGGCTTTTTCGTGCTTTATAGCTGACAGCCTTTTTGCATTTGGTATTGAAAGTACAGGCTTCAGCATTATGCTATAGAGAATATGCTACATATTTTAATCACTTCCTAGAATCACTCACCTTTTGAAAGAGGCACAGCTCTGCACTGCAAAGCACAGAAAGGACAGTGTTGAGTCTACAGATTTCTTACCCTCTGGGGGATTTATTGGCAGAAGTGTAACGCTCTTAGTGAAAGGCATTGAGAACAGGCTCCAGTGTGGTCTTGGTGAACTTGTGATCTTTACTTTTATTTCATTCTTAGTGTGTGCTGCGAGTTGATCTAAATTATATTTTTTATTAAAGAACCAAATCATTGGTGGGACCTGGAGGGCTTATTACAGACAAAGAAACACAGAATAGGAATATTCTCTATTTTTTGTAAGAAGTGGAGACTCACTGCCAACAGAGAGATTCTGCTGCAGTAAACTTGTACTGGTGGGACAGGTTTAAGCACTTAATCCTTTTGCTGCTCCTGTTATAACAATTCCTAGAATATGGCAACACTAACAGGATGTTTTTTATAGAGATTAAAAAGGATTATTCATTTTAGTGACTCATCTCCAGCCAATCCATTGTTGAAAACTGCTTCTGATTGTACAAACAGTATGTTTTCCTGATGAAAGGAAAGCAAACTGAAGACATGGTTCCTTTTCAGCCACCAGCTATTCTGACTTTTGCTCTCTGTTAGGAATATGACAGTTAAAAATCCTGGGAAAGTCTAGTTCTCTTTAGTGTGTCACATGTGCTAGCCCAAGCATCTGTCTCTCCCTGTCCTCTACTCCTACAGATTATTCAGAGACAAACACTACAACATCACATAGTGTCTACCCTTCTGTTTTGCTTCAGAGTGGTGTAAAGTCTGTGTGTCAATATTAGGGGCACATTCTCACATTTTAAGGTCGCACTTAAAAGTTAATTCTGGGAACAATAGGCCCAAGAATATTTTCTGCAACAAAAGAAATTCTCTTTTGACAAGGTAACAAGAGCAGCCTGATGAATGCACAAGAGCTGAGTGAAATGCTCCACCAAAAGTTACAAAGGTATCTTGCTTTCTTACAGCAAGGCAGGAACTGTGGTGCTGAGTAAGGCTCTCTACTCTCATACTCCTCTACTACATACACACAAATTCTGCCCCTTTTCTAAGGGCAAACTATAAACTTCTGATTGACTTCCTTTTCTGTCCTCTTAGTCTCCTTGAAAAGGTTTAAATAGTGAGAATGAACAACAAAAAGCTTTACTTTAAGAAACCCTACAGCTTGGAGTGTCTCTTTTAATAATATTTTTCCTGGCACAATAAAGGAGCTTCTTAACCTTTTACTTAATAACAAGGGTTTCTCTGTGAAAAGCTTGCACTTCATTTTTTTCCTATGTGGGATACTCAATTCGCTTTCTAAGCACTACTTCTAATCTTTCAGTTTTGTAGGTCTTCTTTTGGCTTGGTACCTGCTACTTTGTGGATGTGAGTTGCCAGAAATCTTTTGAAATATACAAATGCATATATTCAGGATAACACTTAAGAATATATTCTAGACTAAGCAACTAATTGTACACAGTAAGGAAAGTAATTTTCTTATATCGTAAACAAAATGGGCTTCAGTTAAACATCATGGAGAAAAAATTACTTAGATGGGTGATTTTCATGTAAGGCAGGAAATCTATGTTCTCTTGCCATTTTTGACACTGAACATACTGCCATCTGGGTGTCCTGAGAAAGCACCTGGCTTGCTTCCTTACCTGCTGCTCTCATCCTTTCTCAGTGGCCACATCAAAGTGCACTATAAACACAAAAATGTCATCAAATGCCAAGCTTTCACCCTTACATAATGCCACTTGCTCTGGCCTTCTGCAATGTGATTGATCATCCGTGATTTGCAGGTGGACGAGCTGAGGTGAAGATGCCCAAGAGCCAGGGACTAGAGCTAGAGCTCAACTTCTTCACACGCTCGGTGCTACTCTTAGCCCAGGTCCACACCCCCTGCTGCCCTTGTGTCCACAATTACTGTCAATTACTGCCAGTACTTTACAGCTGTATAAAAATATTCCTTCTGAAATGTTGAAGCATCTTTAAAGATGATATGATAGTACTACATTTGCTCAGCTTTCCAGTACAAGACAAACACGGAGCTCCTGGAACAAATCCAGCCCAGAGCTACTAGAATTAGTAAGGGTCTAGAGGATCTCTCCCATGAAGCCAGGTTAAGGGAACTGGGCCTGTTCAGCCTAGAGAAAAGAAGGCCTAGGAGGGATCTGACCAGTGCATATAAATATCTGAAGGGAGGGTGTCAAAAGGATGGGAACAGACTCTTCTTGGTGGTGCTAGGCGAAAAGACAAGAGGCAGTGGGCACAAACTAAAACAGAGGACATTCCACCTGAACATGAGGAAGAACTTTGAGGGTGACTGAGCATTGGAGTAGGTTGCCCAGAGAGGTTGTGGAGTCTCCTTCCCTGGAGATAGTCAACACAATCCTGAGCAATGTGCTCTAAGTGACCCTGCCTAAGCAGGGAGGTTGGACTAGATGATCACTGGTGGTCCCTTCCAGCCTCTACTGTTCTGTGCTTCTGTGACAAAATGATTCCCACTGCAGCACTAGCCCCAGCTCAATCATTGCTAACATTAAAGGCACTGTTTCTGCTCCACTTTCTTCCTCTGAGCCTAGGTAGCTGAATGCTGCCGAAAAGCCTGATTTTACACATGTTATTTGAGAAGTGTCTATGTGTAGGTCACAAAGAGTACATTAGGAATGCAGTGACATTTGTCATTCAAACCATCTCATCAACCAAGCCTCTGCGAGTGTTAATTATTTCACAAGTGGCTGCACTCAGTCATGTGTCTCAGGTTGGTGTGTTGCCAAAGAAGCGTGATTTTTTTTTGTAATGAGTCACAATTTTCTTTCCTCACCCGTACCCTATTAGATGGGATCATGGTCCTCACGTGCTTCCAGAGGGATGTGAAGGCACGTTGGATAACAAACAAAAAGAGGTTAAAATTGCAAACTGCATATGTCCTCTGTTTTCTGTCAGATTGCGGAGGTTCCTGCTACACTGTTCAATCTTTCAGGAAACTGAAAGGCAAGAAGCTATTTCATTGCCCACAGGAGCTCAAGGGGTTTTGTATTATAGTCAAGTAGCAAGGAACCATTTCAATTGATGCTGTTGCCAGGAAGATCACAGTATAGTTTAAGTCTTTGTCATGAATCCATGAGGTTTTTGCTTATCATAGGCTGAAGTGTGAACTGTAAACTAAACTAAAAATTGATATAATTTAGTAATGTATTATACAGAGACCACATGGGATTTTTCTAGAATTTAGGAACAAATCATCTGTAGATGACTGCTGATGGCTTAATCTCCATTTCATTCTGTGAACAGCAGGACATACAGCCAGCTGGGGTTTACTAGATACTTCCAAAGCATCGTTATTTCCAGTTAGAAATGTTATCCCCTGTGAAGTCAAATCCCACAGTGGAGGCTGCTGAGACTTTGCACTCTGCCAGAGTAAAGGCGCTACCCTGATCGTATGCAGCCCAGCTGGAGCCATGGCTATGACAGGAAACTGGGCAGAGACAGGGCAGCCTGGAAACTATGTCCCTGGTCATCATGTTCATTGCTGCTATAAAAAGACTTTAGTCAATTATGAATTTTGTCAGAACATTCTAATATGGCTAGAAGGAGAAGGTTGCTTTGAAATTAGCTCATATTTATTTGTCTGTCAATGCTCATAAGAAATTATACACATACACCAGATGCTAGACTGGCCGTGCCCTTTGTTCATTACACAGGCAATTAAAACAAAAAGAAGAATGTCCAAGTGGTAGAGCTTTAATAATCCCAAAGATTAGCAACTAATCCCAAACCATAATGAATTTTCCATCAGCATGACTTGTAGGTCACTGTCACTATAAATCCAGTCCAATGAAGTCCATTATGCGAAGGAATGCTCATGGACTGCAGAAAAACAGAACAGTGATGGAAAAATAAAAGTAATAGAACATTGCCCACAGGGTGCTGTATTGACAACCTGTAGATGGCAGTGTACT
>JBCJKH010033110.1:0-22499 GCA_039877255.1 Loriculus beryllinus
AAGCTTTCCCAAAAACTTTTATCCAAAAGTGCCTCAAGGGCATAATACCTTTGTTTCACAATTTAACTCTTTATAGGAGGTAATTGGTATTGGTCTGTCATACTCAGCTAGAAATTCCTTTCAGAAATCCTGTGCAAAGACTCTTAGAGAAAACACAAAAGAATACGTAGGTTTACCTGAGAGATTCCAGCTGTTTTTGAAGCCTGTCCCGTCATGTTGCAGGTGGTTATATGTTACAGCTACATAGATACATGTAATTTTGTGATAGAAAAAGAATATTTAAAAGTGCCCTTTTGTGTCTGCTGTTCCCATTGAAATGCTGTGCAAGATCCTAATTTTCTGATTCTTCAAATATTTGTTTAATTTTCAGTCTAAATTTGTATACTTTTTTTTGTTTGTCAGCGTTGTTGTTAGGCTGAAATGGCTCTTCTCTTTCCCTGTTCCTTGTCCTGTTGGTTACTTGCAGAAAACAATCATTAGTTTCTGATTTGCTAAGGCAAATAATTTAAGCTATTTTGACTTCCTTTTGCAATAGACACTCTTCTTTGCTCTTATCCCTGCAGTTCTCTTCAAAACTTACTAAGTTTATAATTTCTGAACACAGAGAAGATATATAGAACACTGTAGATCAAATCTGCTGAGATGGTATAAATACTTCCGCATTTAGAACAGGTTGTTCCTTGTCTCTTCTACTGCAAGAGCTTGGGAGCATCTACTGAAACTTCCAGGAAGCAAATTCAGAATAAATGGAAGATGATTCCTTGCAGTTAATCTTTGGAGCTGCTTGCTGTCAAATATTGTTAATGTTAAATGAGTGCACATGGTTTTGAACAGTGGTGGGCAAATTAATGAAAGGAAAATCCTTTAATAGCTGTTAAGAAGAGCAGTACCACTTGTGCCCAGGAGGTTCCTAAACTTAAATTACTGCAGACTGGGAAAGCGTTAGGAAAAAAAATTGTTATATTCTAAGCTTTTTCTTTTGCTTCTGTTTCAAGAATGTGAGTTCATGTAAAAGCTTTGCTAATCTTTTATTGTTTCTATTTTGGTGAATGTGTTGTTGAAGTAAATATGAAGACACGAAGCTGCACTAGGCTGAATATTGGTCTGATTTATTGTGGACATCTTATTTTATCTTTGTTGGAAATTTATCCTCTGCTGAACTTCAGAATCGCGTATGCTTTTTTTCATTGTGGCAGCATATATTCATCTTGGTTTGTTGTCTCATAATTCAATAATGGTTGCGCTTGAGGATTTTTTTTTAATAGTTTCAATAAGCCTGTTGCAGAATTAAAGATCTTAGATGGCTGTATAACGATTTACTGCTACATACCTCCTAGATTACCTTTGGAAAAATCCATCTGTGGCATGCTGATCAGTGTATTTTCAAATATTAATGTTCTCACCTCATTTATAGTTGATAGATGTAAAATAATACTGTAAATTCAGTCTGAAGGGCAATATGATATCGCTGCAAATTATGGAGATAATGACAGGTTATGACCAATAAGTGTATTTAGTATTAAAGTAGTTCACCTTTTATGTTTAATTTTGTGCTTCTTGGACACTATTAAATACCTGTGAAAATGGATTTTAGGTAGAGCTTGGTCTGACTCAGGAAAAATGGAAGTACGTTGAACTGTATGTGGAACAAGTGCATCGGACTGACGAGAGTCTCAAATTTCATTCAGTTACTACACAGGAAGAATAAACTTTGACAAATTTATGTCTCATGCATATTGTGCGGCATAACTGCACCATTAAGCGTTACAGCAGTAAGTGTGAAGTTGAGATTCTGCTGCTTTTAAGCTGCCTGGGTGTGAGAGACACTAGCATGAAGTTAGCAGACAAGTCATTGCATCTGGAGAGGCAGGAAATAAAACCAACAAGAGCTGCAGACTTTATTTTAATATTCCACAAAGACTTGAGTTTTTCAAGTTAAAGCAAAATAAAGTTTAAAACGTATTTTCAGTATATTGTGATTTATGTTTTTTTTCTTCTTAGCATAAATTACATGAGGTCTGTGTGGTTTGTTCTACTGCCTGTGAACAGACTAACAAAAATGTCAAATTTCATGCCTATCACTTCTGATACTTTGAATGTGCTTTCCCCTCTGATTCTAGGACTCCTTGCTGTCTCCTTGGCTTATTTGCATGCCTCCTGGTTCTACTTTTTCTGAAGGTCTGAGCCTTCCTTTCTTGAGCTCTTCCACCTGCTCAGCTTGTGGAGAGGAAAGAACAACATATAAGATAGGAAGCCCTTCTTCCTCCTCCCAGTCAGTGCTGCCTTGCCCTGACTCTGCTGGCTGGGGGAGCTTGTTCTCCTGTAGCTATTTGGTCCTAATTGGTCCAGAAGTTAAAAGTAGTTGTAATGGTTCTGTGCTGAGCAGTAGCACAGACGTCGCTAGTTAGGAGTTTTTTCCCTGTAAGCCACATGCATCTCGTAAGATGCCACTTTTCAATCTCTGGCCTCAGGACAACATAAATAATTTCCTGCACATGCAAGTGTTATTCAGGTTTCCAACCTTAAGCATAAAGCTTACACACCTCCTGTTGCTTGCACAGGACAGGCCATAGGTGGTCTAGAATGATGGGGTTTGCATTTTTTTTTTTTTCTATATAAAAAAATCTGTTCCTGCAGAAAGCTATGAAAAATGATCCTTTTATAGTGCAACTGACAGTTTAAAATAAAGGGATTAAGAAGATTGACGTTTGGGACTGACTTGCATGTGACCATTTGCCTTTTATGATTACTTGAAAATGCCTTAAATTTGATGTACTTTTAAATGTTCTTAAACTCTATCAGCTTTGTATTTTTTCATTCTCTGCAGAGGGTTGATCATTGTTTATCTGTCACTGCAGTGATACAGTACCATGCCCTTGTAAGCAACAAGGCCAAGGGTATCCCAGCTGCCTGTATTTGCCAGCAGGCTGGGGAACGTGATCCTCCCTCTCTGCTCTGCCCTGGTGAGGCCTCACCTGGAGCAGTGTGGCCAGTTCTGGGCTCCCTGGTACAAAAGGGACATGGGGCTCCTGGAACAAGTCCAGTGAAGGCCTATGAAAATGCTTAAGGGTCTGGAGCATCTCTCCTATGAGAAAAGGTGGAGGGAGCTGGACCTGTTCAGCCTGGAGAAGAGAAGGCTCAGGGGGGATCTGATCAGTGCATATAAGTATCTGAAGGGAGGGTGTCAAGAGGATGGGGCCAGACTCTTCTTGGTGATGCAGGACAATAGGACAAGAGGCAGTGAGCATAAACAGAAAAATTCATTTTTTCAAAACGGAGTTCTGCTTGAAAATGAGGAAGAAATTCTTTACTGTGAGGGTGAGTGAGCATTGGATAAGTTGTCCAGAGAGGCTATGGAGTCTCCTTTCCTGGAAATAACAGCCTCTAGGACACACTTCTGAGCAATGTGCTCTAGGTGCTTGGGCAGGGTGATTGGACTAGATGGTCTCTTCTAGCCTCAACCGTTCTGTGATTCTGTGACTGGCGTGATTGAAGTAACTGTTATGTGGAGATGCTATGTGTTGGGTGAGTAATAATGAGGAGGCTGTTGTGCTCCAGATGGAATAGGGGTGAAGCAGTAGTGCAGTGAAGAGGTGCTGTTTGTTGTTCAGGGTTTTTTCATTCTCTGCTATTCCCCTGATGAAGGTTTCATTTCTCACTGGCGCATTCCCTTTTCCTCTCTCTTTTGTCTGAGTTTTTATTTGCCACTTCTGTGGTTGTAGCCAATATGTTCTGTGGAACTTCATTCAATGTCTGACTGTCGAGCTTGATTCATAGAGTTTTGTTTTGCCATTGTCCTTGTTTCCTCTTGTCGCGGTTTAAGCCCAGTCAGCAACGCAGCTCGCCCACTCACTCCCCCACCTTCCTTGCCCCTCTCCCAGAGGGATGGGGGGGAGAATCGAAAGAATGTAACTCCCACAGATTGAAATAAGAGCAATCCAGTATCTAAAGTGTAACACAAAACCACTGCTGATATCACCACCGATAATAATAATGATAAGGGAAATAACAAGGGAAGAGAATACAACTGCTCACCACCTGCTGACTGATACCCAGCCCAACCCCGGCAGTGATCTCACCCTTCCAGGCAACTACCCACAGTTCTACATCCTGGGCATGACATGGTGGTGTGGTGGATATATGGAATATCCCTTTGGTTAGTTTGGGTCAGGTGTCCTATCTCTGCTTCCTCCCAGCTTCTCGTCCTCCCTGGCAGAACATGAGACTTACAGAGTCCTTGGTCAGACTAAACATTACTGAGCAGGAATTAAAAACATTGGTGCTATCAGTGCTGTTCCCAGACTGAAAGTCAAAACCACAGCACTTCACCAGTTACTAAGAAGGAGAAAAATGACTGCTACTGCTGAACCCAGGATATCTCTCTAGGGGAACTGCTTGTTCATGATGACATACTGTTTTGACAGGGATTTTTCTACAGTGCATGGCGGCTGTTTTATGTATATTAATGAAGGTGAATGTACAAGTCTCTGTACCCATCCATATACCCTGTGATGATGACATAACCTTCTAATAATGATGAGTTTTACTCTTTGGACCAGTACTTGGAAAAAAACCCCACAAAAAGAGCCCAAAACAGTCCGCTGTGAAAATAAGTTTTTCTTTCATTGAAAAGTGTTCTTGTTGACTGCAGTTCCCACACTGGTGTGTTCTGGCAATTTAAAGATCCTCTATGATTAGGCCATTGAGTGTTTTGAAAGTGAATTTAGCTTTTAAGCAAAGATAGATTATATTATTGACAGTTATGCCTCATTTATGCAAAACATTAAGAAGGAAGACAGTCAACTTTTTAGTGTTGGGAAACTTGATTTTTAATGGAAATTCTTGAGTCACTATGCCCTGGGTCACTTTTGGTGCACCTTTGCAGTCTCAAGTTGGCTGCATTTTGGAAACTATATTGCCTGTGAAACTGCTGAAGTTCTTTGGTAAGGTTTTGCATGTCTGCTACTGTAAAGAATGTTGGAGTTGATCCTTCACCTAAAGGCATGAGTAAGATACCTAACTTAAAAAACAATGCATCTTCTGTGGAGTGCATCTTTTGGAGTGCAGCACATTCATCAAAAATAAAAGCTTCTGAAGAAAAGTCTGAAATGCATGTCATTCAGTTATTTCTATCATTATTTCATTTTAAATGCAAACCCTGCATTAATCTGTCATAATGATATCTTCAAAGGTATTTGGTGTACAAATCTCATAGACATGCTAGTTTATGAATGGTGCCATTAGCCTTTGAACTTCTGGATGTTAAATTGTTAAATGCCATACTGTGCGTCTGTTCTTCTGTAATACTTGTCCCGTTTTAGATCTCTGGTGGTGGAGTTTGGAGCTCAATGGGTTTACAAGATGCTTTCTAACAGTTCATTTGTTTAAAGAGATTTGAATTTTCTCCTGTTTCTGAGAGACAGGTAATAGTTTTAGTGCTTAGAGGTACTGATTTAGGCACTCTGAAAGGTAATTATGGATGCAACATAAGATTAACGCTAGGTTAAAGATTTGGGTTCCATGCAGTGGAATTCCACTTATATTACACTTTTTTTTTTCTTCTTTTTTTTTTTCTTTTTTTTTCTTTAGGTAAATATCTTTGTGAAGTTTGGGGTTGGCAAATGTGATCAACAGTATGGTTTTGTTTGTGTTTTTTTTTGTTTGGTTTTTTTTTTTTTTTTCAATCTGAGAGCTGTTGCTGCTTTAGAGGATTGTTATTTGGATATAAGAATGTTGGAGATGCTTACTGCTTTTCCGAAAGTGTAGTTACTCATTTTTGAGGCAGCTTTGTGATAAATTCGTAAAATTCCATAGTTAATCTGGTTTGAAGATGAGGATGCTATTTTTAATTTTCAGTTATTTCAGCATTTTTAAGCTGTGTTGTTAAAATTGAAATCTAATTCAACTTTAACTGTTACAATTTTTTTTTTCTTTTTAGAGTTACGCAAAATGAAAATGTTAGGTGTGATTGGTTGTAGCAGGTCATTTTATTGAGCAGTGTTGTATGATTTGAATTGGTGGCTTGTTCTTCACCAGTATTGGAATATTGTGCATTAAGTAGTCAAGATTATGTGGCAACTGAAAGTTAGCCCCAGCAGAAGGGGATATTGTACCTCTATCCAGCTGGGCGTGGTAGGAAGCAGTGTTTCCAAATCCTTCTGTTGAGAGAAATAACAGCATGGTGGAATTGAGAAGAACTTGTGATTCAGGCTATGTTTGTTAGTGTTCAACTAAGACACATGATGCTGTGGCCCCAAGTTTGGTGCCTTCCTTTAATGGATTGCATTCTTCTTTATCCAGTTGCTTGTTTTAAGTCACAAAACACACCATGTCTGTACAGGGTCAGACTGTATTTGTGCTAGGGGATGGGGGATAGGTGGAACTGAGTTCTTCTTGTGTAGGTGGTAGCTTGGTCTCTTGTCATTCCACCTCTGTCCAGCTGGGAATTATTGTGGTGACTTTTGGCTTAAATAATAAATAATAGAATTGTTTTCTGACAAGCTGTGTTTAGTAAGAGTTGTGTCCTTTGAAGCAGGCCCTGTTTTCAAGTTCAGTAGTATTCCTGAAATTACGTGGAAATACATGGGGAATTGGCATTAAGCTTGGTAGATGCATTTTTCCATTTTGTATTTGTTAATGTCCGTCTCTGTGTTGGATGCAAATTTGAAAGGGCTTGGGAAGCATTAATTGAAGGAGGTCTTCTGTTCAGCTCCAGGGGAATGTTAATGAAAACAGCCTGTACTGGCAACCTGCATGGCTATTTACCCTGCAGCCACAGGTTTCTTCACCATGTACTGGCTGTGAAAATTCAGTCCAGAATTTCACTCATCAGAAGATTCTGTTGAAGAATTCTTGTGCAGTGTTTGAATGTATTGTCATTGTAGCTCATATTATGATGTGCATGCACACTAGTAGCTAAAATAATTTTGACTTGCACTTTGTAGTGCATAAATTTTCAATTTTGAAACGTGTATGAATGTACCTCCCCCACCTGTTACCGCTACATAGCACAAGTGGACATTATTTCTTTCCTGGAATGATGCACACCAGTTCTTCCATTCAGAAGTGGCACTGATCATCAGTTGTGTGACTGAATCCAGAGGACTTTGTTCCCCTTATTTCGCCATTGCATTTTTTCTCTTCATTCAGACTTCTATCTGAGGTGGGAAAGGACGGGGTAACTGGGTATTAGGTGTTTGGAGAGAAGAGCTACAGCTCTTGATGGCAATTATTGTGGTGCTTTTTAAGGTGTTTACTTGAGCATAAAGTTCTTCTCCAGGACATTTTTTTCTATGCAAGCTGGTTTTTATGCACATTTGGTTATGTTCCAGTGTTGATCACTTTCAAACGTGAGTGGAATCCCCATCATCTAAATATAATCAGCTACAAGAGGGGTATGTATGGACGACAGTGGAAAAAGGAACATGATATATGGAATGGTACCTGTATATGAGCCTTTGAAAATGTGATGGAAAATCTTTGTGGGGCACCCTTCCTGGTATACTGGCTATGCTAACTTCAGAAATACCAGCATTATGAGATTGTTTTTGAAATAGTGGTGTTTTGGTATTTGAAACCAGGTTCCTTCCATTTAGATGTTCTTTTTTTATCATTTGTGTCTTAATGTACCGTTACCAGTTTTATGTGTGCTGTGGTGCTGAAAACTGTACTTCCTACCCTATTAGCATTAGCTCTTATACTTTCTTTATAAACAGCTCCTGACCCATTTTTCTTTCCGTTTTTCTAAAATAAATCATCTTTTCCTTATATTTTCAGACTAAGCTACCAACATTATTTCTGTCTGAAAACGGGCCACCTCTGGTGCTTGAACCCCTTTTGGAACTGCAGTTAGACTGTGCAAGTTTAGTTTTTTAATATTTGATAATAGTTACTTTTCTGTATCACTTTGTATTTAAACAACAGCGCAGAAAATCAGTCAATTCTGAAACTGAGTGTTTTCATAAGGAGATACTTGTTTTGTCAATCTTATAGACATTTTCATATTTATGTACATTGTTCTCTGTTTAATGCTTTTTTTCCAAGCTTCTTTATACATTGCTACATTGTCATCTTTACATTTGGTAGCTGATAGTCAGTGTTACATTTCCAGAGGCTTCAGTCTGGATCAGGAGATCTTTGCATAAATTATACTCAGATTTAATGTTTGGAGTTTTTTCTTAATTAATGGAGTTTTTAATGCAGACCCTGGCTTTAATTGTTGTTTTTCTTTTTTTCATCTGTGTTGATTTTTACTGTATTTCCAAAGTTATTTACACAATGGAATGGATAAATAAATGACTGTTTGTTTGATCTGTGATCTTCCTAAAATCTATATGAAAATTTGTAGCTTCCTAATTAAAAGTGGTTTTAACGCTTGAAAAAAGATGAGTTTGTTTATCAGCGTTGTCTAAGTGTTCTCAAGTATGATGTGAACTATACAAACATAGACCATCAGCTGTGATGTTCTGTGTTTGCATAGTTTAGAATTGCTAGAATGAAGTCAGATTTAGTAGTTGAATTTAGTGTGTGGTAAGCTATTCATTAGCTCTAGAACAATTGCTAAATTAAGGTGCTGTACTTCAAATAGGATTATATATTTAAACCCCCCCCCCCAATGTTCCTATATTCTCAGGTAAAACATCAGACATTTCAATTGCTTATGAAAAATCTACTGCTATGTAAAAAAAAAAAAAAGTGTTTCTTTTGTTTTTCTGTATTTTTTTCTTACATTAAAGAATAACTATGCAGTATTTGGAATGATGAAATTCCATACAAAAGTTGTCAGAATCTCCTGAGGCTTCTGGTTATGAAATGTTTTCAGGAACAGAATAAAAAGCATTCAGTTTGCTGATAGTTTAGAATTTAATTTCCTGTATAGTGTAGGTGTGTCTGCACTTACATGCACATCTATATTTCTAAGTACATCTTACTGGATTTAAAAGAAGTAAGGGGTGGGGGTGTTGCATCCTAAAGGTGATCTCAGGATTAATGCCCAGTGATTCACTCACTAACTCCAGTCAGTTTTTCATTCAAAATGCAGTTGGTTGTGGATGCTGTCAGCTGAAAACAGCTAAGTTTCCTGTTATTCTCTCGGAGAAGCCTACTTACATCTGCCTGACAGAGAACAGTTGTAAAGAATGTCTTATAGTTGATAACATGTGTTCCTTATTCAGTGGTGGGAAGTTGGTTTTATTCCACCTCCACTAAAAGGTCACTTTTCTTTAGTTATCATTGATTTGCATATATTTTGTGTTGTATTCTGTTCTGCAGTTCTATGCTTCTTATGCAGTGGTATTCCGTATTTTTCAGTGATAACTGGTTTCAAGAAGAATTATTTCTACGTTACTAGTGTCTGCTGTTTATTCTCTGTCTGATGGTAGAGTTTATTTTAGTGATACTGATGCCCCACAGTAGGTTTCTGAATTGTTATTAGTTTTATTTTACGGTTTGTTTCTGATGGTGATAGTGTGCTGCTTTCACTCTGGTCTTTAGAGCAAGTTCTGGTTTGTGCTGTTTGCCTTTCAATTAATTTACAATTGTAAATTTAGCAACCTTCACCTTCTGCTGCTTGTTGTTTCATCTCATCTCTTCTGCTTCCAGATTATATTGAAGATGCAACAATTTTTAATTTTTTTATTATTCATTTTAATTATGTCTGTGGCAGTCAAGTGCTAGGGCACAGTAGTGGCTTTCAAAGAAAATTCATCTTGTATCATCAAGCAGTGCAGGTTCAAACATGCACAACCACTTTTCTTCATTATTGCTTGCAATATTTATTTGTGTCTTCTTTCATGAAGGAGCAATCTTGGGGCAAGGAGAAATTTGCTCAGAATTTATGCTGTGTTTCTTGAGAAATGCATAAGGAGGATCACTTTCCATTGTTCTGTACTACTTACTGTCCCTGAAATAAGGACTTTGGTCTTTTATATAATACAGTCCATATGTAAGATGGAAGAAGAGTAAACTTGTGCTAAGTTGAAAGAGAAATTTTATAACGCAGTGTGAGTTTCACAAAGAAAGCGTGTAAAGAAGCTTTGAAAGCTGTAGTAGGAGTTGATACTGAGTAGGAAAGTAAGGGAAGTTAAAAGTATTGTGCCATCCATACAAAATACAAGAGCCTTCAGTGGAAGAGCCAATGAATTAATACAGGTTGTCTTCAATCAAATATAATTATTTGAAATGTATGCTTTTCTCTAGGAAGTAAAAGAGATGTTCCTCTAAGTCATCTACAGCCCAGGAAATGGGGCCAGTCATTGTTGGGGGTGAGGGGCAAAAAACAGTTTAATTTCTGAAAAATTCAGAGTTGTCTTTCTGTCTACTTGCAGATCTGAGGCAAGTCTTGTTCACACTTCTCTTGCAGCAGAGCAAGTGCAAGAACTGACTGAGGAGGTTCTCGGGATGTTAGCTGTTGTTACTAGAAAATCGTGTGTATTTTGGCGAATTATGGCATGGATAAAATAATGGAAGAGAAGTCTTGCAGAAACGATCGCTTGATACTGAGGTGGGGAGAACGAGCCCTGCATATGCATAAACTTCTGCTTTTCTGGTCTCTCGATACCTTTCAAATATCGACTGCTAGTAGGTAGTACGATCATCACTTCAGTGGCCAGCACTGTCTGTGTAATTGTCTTCTTTTCCAGAAGGGTAAAATATGCCTTAAAAGCTAGTAATATTTCATTTCTAAACATTAGTGTAGTATTTCATTTGTGAGGAGTCTACTGATGTCTATCTCTTCAGATTTGTCATGTGGAATCCAGTTCTCATTACCTGCTCACAAAGTCCATCTATTCAGGTTACTGCTTTCTAGAGAAACAAGAAAAAATAAACAGGAATTGTTTGTTTGTTCCCTCTCCTCCCCAATGGAAGGCATGTCTTTATATACAATACTGTTTTCTGTTGTGAGCTTTAAGGTTCTAGTAATATCCTGAGGCTTTGAATTTGTCATTTTATACTGTGTTGTCTGCATTAAAGCACCATATTTTTCTTCAACAGTTAATTTATTACCCAGTAAAATTCAAATTTCTTTCACTGTACATTACTGCCCAACTGTTGCCATGCTAACAATTTATACTGCTAGCTTTTTGGTTTTCTGTAGCTGTCAGTGTTTCTTCTGTGTTCTAAGTAAAAATTTGTTGATTGAGTGCACTCCTCTGCTCTCATATCTAATATATTAAAGAATTAATAGTTAATGTTTTGTCATGTTTGGCAATTTAGTCCTACCACTTTCATCTTAGTCAATCATGCTTGTCACAAGTAAGAAAGGGCATAATAACATCATCATCTTTAGAAGCTATTGAAAAAAGCTGTATTGTTTTGTTTTGTTTTCCTCCCCTTTTTAGTACAATGGTTTAACAGTAATTTGAATTTGTGCTGTAAAATGCAAATAATTGCAACCAGTGATAACGGTAAAGGTTTGTAGTTTTTTTCCCCCTTCATATTAGTTGAAGTAAAATAACATCATCATTTTCTTTTATGAAGTAGAGCTGCAATGTGTCAGTCCCTTTTGTATTCAGCATTTAGAATTTTGGCTTTATCTTAGATTTTTGTTGTAGTATGTTCTCACCTCTAGGGTCTTTTCTTTATGAAAAGATACCATGTTAATAATAGCTAAAACTGGCATTTGCTTCACAGGGTTGTTTCTGTTTGGTTTGGGGCTTTTTTGAGAGGGAAGAAGGGAGAAGAAATGTTCTTCAACAACAGAAGAGGGAAAAAAAATTCCATTACTTTTCCTTTGGAATAATAAATAGTGAACATACAGGGATTTGACAGTGCATTTTAAAAACAATAATGGAATTATTTTTCCTTTTGTGAAAACATATGAACGTTTTGCTGACTTTTTCCAAGTTGACAAATATGCGCTAAGCCTTTTTCTTCTTCACTGTGCTATGTTTATCTGTGTCATAAGAGTTGGTGGTTCAATTTGTGAAATCAAGATGCCCGCAGTCATGAACTGTGATGTCATAAGAGGGGCTTGTAAGTGTCATGTCAGAAGTGTTGACAGTAGTGTATTACTTCAGTTTGCTTTTAATCGAGTAGGTGACAGACGAGTACTGTTACTTTTTTTTCAGGGGTTTTTTTTGCGATTTTTTTTGTATCCTATAAGCCAGCTTCTTTTCCTGCATCCATTCCTGTGTTTGTTTCCTGCGTCTGCTCTGGTTGCCACACTGCAGAGCAGCTGCGGGTGATTATTTTGCCAAGTTCCTAAATTCTTCAGGTTTCCCTTTTATCTTCATGCAGCCCTTGAACAAAGGGAAGGAAGTATACAGTGTTGTGTAGCAATCTTCATTTCAGCGTCTTTCTCGTTAATTTGTCAATACTAGCAATTTGCAAGGCTGGCTCCATTGAGTGCACTTAAAAATCCATACAGTGTGGAGAAATAGCAATACCTAAAAACCTGAGGGATTTTTAGCTTCCTTAGAATTCTTAGTGTTGCAGGATGATTTAAATTGGTTGCAGAAGTGGTACCATAGATGGCCTTTGCAGTTACAGAGCTGCTGAAATGAGATCTTTTGATTATTCCTTCAAAGCAACCGTATACAGATACAGGTGATTGTGACTTCCCTCTTCAAAATGCTTTGCATTCGTTTATTCAGCTGAGAGACAGATTCTGATCTATGCAGGAAAAAATGCTTGTTCCTTTCTAAAGATGTTTGTGAAGGGGCTTAATGGGGAAGAAGTTTTGCGTCCAGAGGCGAAGTTGGATTAATCGGTTTATGTAACTGAATCTGCTCTGGCTACTAGGAATAATGAGCTTAGTAGTGACCAGTCTGCTGCTTGTCCTACAGAGACTTGAAGGCTGAATTTGGTGTTCCTGCTGAGGAAGTAAAGCATGCTCTTTGTTTGTTTCATTTAGCTAGAATGCGCTAGAAGATTTTTTGACAATTCACATGAAACAGCCTTCACAATTTTAAGTTTGCATAAATGTAAGCATTTTTCTAATAATGTCATAAATAGTTTAGAGATCAACTGGGAAGGGTGTATTTAATGGTGTAGTTGAATTGCTCTTACAGTAACAGGTAACTGTAGATTAACTGTTACTTAAAGGGGAAGTTCTGTTTTGCAGCTCTGGTGTCCTGTGCCTTGCTTTGTGCTGGCCTTAGTAAGATGGCTTTGCAGAATCTTCAAAGTGTGTTCTAGTGCAAAGGGAAAATATGCCTTGTTGAGAAGTGATCTGAGTTGTGTGAAGTGATCTGAGTTGTGTGAGAGACTTGGGTGCGTTTTTTTGCCTCTCAATATATAATATATAATGCATTACATTATATAATGTATAATTTTATATATATAAAATATATATAAATTTAGTTAATTGTACATCTTTTAGTGAAGATTTACTTAAAAAAGGGCTGGGGAAATGTTAAGGATCTCCTAGATGCTTTCCTGTTCAAGTGTATGTGATTTATAATTTGCTTGAATATCTCTAGAAAAATCCTTTCATATTGATTCATAAAGTCATAGGTTTGCTTTAAATACGTGTAGCCATCTAATTCAGTAAATAAACTACTCTAACTTCCTCTTCAGCAATTCTTTTATAAACTGCCTGTTGTGTAGTAGTTTTTATATGCTCTGAACAGTGACTGAATTGTAGAAGACAAAATATTAAAGAAAATGTCATAGTGTGAATATTTTCTATAGCAGCTGCAGCGTTCATTGCATCTCATCAGAAAATGGAAGTGACAGTAACATTAGGGGCACCAGCAAGAGTTGTGTTACATTTTTTACAAATTGAGAGACGAGACCAAGAAGTGGGGAGAGGAATCAAAGCACAAACCCCAAGATTCTGCATTGAAACATATGCAGGTGGGAGTAGGTTCAGTCTATGAACCTGAATGTTGAGAATTGGTTCATATACACATTGTTTCTGGTTCCAGGGATCATATTCTTTAGATGAGTTTGCTGACTCTGAGAGGTATCAGTGGTGGGAATAAAATTAAAGTAGCTCTGATTAACTGTCAACAGAAACCCAGTCCTTCCAGTGCAGTTTTGCTAAGGCAAAACTTAGAGCATGAATAAAAAATTCTTCAGCAGCTCTTTGATGTAGAGAGGCAAATGCACATCTCAGTCTCCTCAGAATATGACCAAATAGCTAGCTTGAAATACGGAATTTAAATTGAGTTATTAAATAATCTTAATATTGTGCATACATCTAATAGATTTGATACAGGTGTCACCCAGTTTGTTGCTGTTTTGCACCTGCATAGCTTCAGTTCTATCCATCAGAATATTGTTTCTGAAAACAGCCATAAAATATGGCCATTCTGGTCTTGGAAGTAGGTGAAAATGTGTTAAGTGCGTCTTAAGCCTGGGATGCAAACTGAGAGCCACTCCTCTGGTCCCATGCATGGCTTTGTGTTCATTGAGTATAGCAAGGCCTATCTTATGGCTTAGTATTTAAAGAAGAATTTGAAAGGTAGCATAGCAAGATAAAAATGGCTGATTTTTTACCTTGCTCTGATTCAGGTTAGCTCAGTGATTTGGATTCTCCACATGTGTGTTTTAGCTATCTCTTAACATTTCCTTTTTTTTATTATAACATTTCTCATTTCAGTGATTAAGAAAAGTGTACACAAAATCCTGAATATGGACAAAACTGCTAATTTAGTGTTTGGACTTAAATATTACAGGATCATCTTTTCCCTTTTTGAATTTCTAGTTTTAATAAAGTGACTTAATGAAGCTCATAATTTCAGATTAAGTTTAGCTCAAGGTCTTTGATTATTGTAATATATTATACCCAAGCAGTTCATAATTGCAACCAAATTTGAAACACAGTCAAAATAAGAGTTGATAAAAGTCATGGATTAACCAGCTGGGGACCTTCCTTCCCGTTCAAGTTTATTCAGCGACTTCATTTTAATGGCTAGCATGTTCAGCATCAAGAAACTGGAAGTTCAAAAAGTTGGAAAACTGATTTTACTTATTCATTTATTCCCAAAGTGTAAGTAGGGTCTTGAGGTCAAAGGTTAAAGATAGGTTGTAGATGTTTAACCATTGTGGTGAATAGGAGGTATTGTTTCAGTCCATTAAAAATGTGTGTTTGCAACACAGAATGTCCTTTGAATGTGCCGCTTAAAAACCTTTAGAGCAAATTTTCTCAAAGTAAAATTGTTTTCTAATTGGATTCATGCTTTTAGCTTTGCTTAGTCTACAGTGGCTGTTCAGTAAGTAGAAGATAGTAAATTGTATTTTGTGACATGACAGAAGTATGTGAAATGAGTCAAGTCTTGCGAAATACATGCTAAGGTATATGAATTGCCTGAGCAGGCATCTTGAGGTAACATACTCTGCATTTTAGCAAAATAGTGAAAAACATGGTAAAATGAAATGTGAGTCCTTTAGAGAAAACAAACACACAGTAAGAGTAAAATCAGAGAACATGCTTTCTTGCAAACTGAGATGAATAAATAAAATCAATTCTTTTGCCTGTCATCGATTTTTAAATTAAAATTGTCATGTATGTTAGAGGTTTGTTTTGTGTTTAGGAAATTGAATGTTTCTGGAGTTCACAAATAAACCAGAGAAATTTTACATTGTTCATTTGCTGTCCATTTTCATTAGAATCAGTGAGCTTGAAAATCTGTTTCGTCTAGAATATTACACTTCTTTGACAAGTAATGCTAACCACATTGAGAGTTTTTGTAGATTTCTTGCCTTGCACACTTTAACAAAAAACCTTATTATTTCTTAGAAAATGTATAGCAAATGTATTATTTTGCTTTAGTTAAATACAGAATTTTGAAAACCTTGTATTTATTTTTCCCAGGCTGTTCGCTGCTATGAATCGCTAATTTTGAAAGCTGAAGGAAAGGTCGAGTCTGATTTCTTTTGTCAGTTAGGTCACTTCAACCTCTTGTTGGAAGATTATCCAAAAGGTAAGGCTTTTTAGTACTTTTGATAAATGTAATTGGGGGATTGTCATTTGATGTAAGGGACACAATAGACTGAAAAACATTCGAATAACTTGGTGTTTTCTCACTTTGTACTATATTTCAAAGCCTCATAACAGAATAAGACTGGTGTCTTTACAGAAACAATTTCATTCTAACTTCTCATTTTTTATTTTTTTTTAAATTGAAAACAACAAACCAAAACACTGCTGGTTCAGGAATGAATATGGAGTTTCTTTAGTTTATACAGTGGCACTGCACTGCCTACTTCATTTTTCTGGTTCATTATTGCATGATTTTATGAGCAGTTGAACCCGTGCCTCTGAAGGTTTGCTATTGGTGGGAGACACTGGTGCTGAGAATGAGAGGCAGTCTTAGTGCTTTCGTGTATGTCCACAATCTCAACAGGTAATGCTAGGCTGAAAATGTTAACACAGAAGCAAAAATCTGTGCTTAGTGTGTTTCGAGTTGTGTTTTAAATACTGAGTGGAAGAATGGTGTTGGGCATCTGAGGACTAGGTGGCTTCATTCTTTTATGCCTCTGCTTCATCAGTCTTTGGAAGTCCTTAAGTGTTTTATGCCACCATTGCAGCCAACGAACACAGAACCTTATGTACACTTGTGCTTCGTTGCATGTAGATCAGTAGAGCACTTTTTTGGTAGTGGTGCGGATTCACAAAGGTACTCTGCACCACTGAGTGTGCAGAGTACCTTTGAGTACTGAGACATGGGCTAGGTTTCAGCTTGTTCTGTTTCCATTTAATGTCATACTGGGTGTCTGGAGCAGTCTCTCGTAGCTTCCTCTCTTCCAGTGACTGTTGAAGGTATGGATGAGTAGAAAATCTTTTTGGGTGTTACCCTACCTTAGCTAATTAGGACAGGTTGGAACAGTTTTTTTTTTTTTATTTAAGTGGCATATCTTTTTCCATTGTTGCTGCTTTTCAGTTTTAGTAAGAATGCAGTTCTGTTTGACTTTATGTGAGGACACAAAGAACACCTTCACCCTGAAAATACCTTTATTCCAGACACACAGAAATACTGGTTTATAGTTACCTTGGAACTTATGAATAGGGAAATGAATTATAACTGCTAGTAGTTCAGAAACACATTTTAGTGATTCAGGCTTGCTGTGGACGCTTTCATAACAGTGTTTCAGTCCACTTGTTCACTATGTCTGTCGTAAACCGTGAGTTGGGGTTGCTGGAACTTTCATTTTTTTTTAAGGGAGAAGTGTTTAAATTTTATAGTACTGGGGAGGAATTTGCAGTTATCTGAATTCAGTAACTAAATTCAGAATTGCTTTGAGTTATTGAGGCATCTGTCTCTTTCTGTTGACTATATGGGCAACTCAGGGACCTTAGTATCCATTATATTTGTACCAACAGCTTTGGAGCCCCCAGCTTGTGCCTACGTCCCATTCAGCTGGTGTAATATAACCACTTGTGTTCCCAGTTCCAGAGACGTGGGGAAACCTGAAGGGAATGTGGCAGTATGCTGTCTGTAGAATTTTTTTGGAGAGTAGTGTGATCCCATCTTTTTATTTTTTTTTCGTTTTTAGAAAATTTAACCACTCCCTCTGAAAACAACTTGCACTGCTCTTTCTGATTAGCCTGATTCAGTTCGATATAATGTGAGTGCAGTATGGCTTACTGGATATATTTTACTTGGCAAAGACAATGTAGGGTTGTGGGCTGTACTAACTCTGCTGTTGAGTTGATAACAGTTAACACCGGCAGGACTAGGTGTTGCTATGGGTCAGAGACGAGGTTTACTGGTGGGGAGTCTGCTTTGTACTGTGTATACAGTTTTAAAGAGCAAGCATTAAAAATGCAAATGATGGTTGAAAATACCAGCTCTCCAGAGACATTTAGGCATTAAAACCTAAATTAAAATACTTTGTATTTTCTTAGATGCTTATTTAAAGTCACATCTCAGTCATGAAGGTATGTAAGAAGTGAACAAACCTTGGTTACTAATAAATATATTTTAAAAAAGATGTATCTGTATTTTGAAAGAGATGGGGTAGTACTGAAAATAATACTGGAGGAATTTTAATTGATGGGAAAAGGGAAGTTAAAGGGTTTTGTTGAGGGCCACATTTTCTTGTTCACAGCAGTTGAATTCCAGTACCAAAGACCATAAAAGTATTAGCTACAATGCAAAAGTTGTAAGTGTTCCATAATTAATTTACTATTGTTACTTGAAAGAAGTAGGCTGCTGGTGCATTGCATTAGCAATTTAACATACAAATAAACATTGTTCCATTCTATAAATTCTGTTACTTTAATTATCATACATTATAATTACAGTTATAGTTAAATGATTTGGAAGTGAAAGGTAAAGGGAGTTAAGGAGTGTTTTGATCCCAGTAATGTATATTTTATTCAGTTTTCAGGTGCTGAAGCTCCAGAAGTGTAAAATGCTGAAACAGGATGATTTTTAGAACTATAAATGTGTTTAGTCTGTAGTTAGTCTTGGATAAAGTTATGGAGAAGTTGATATGTTTAATAAATAGGATCTAATTAATAAAATATCACAAGATAGCAGCATGACTAATGCTGCACCTTTATTTTTATTTTTTAATCCTTGGAAGCCTATTATTTATTTAACTAAGTGCAGTTAATAAATGTGTGCACCTTTATAATGTAGAAAGGTGTGTCTTTATTTAAAGGCAAATGCTTGCAATACAGTTTATGCAAAGCAGAAAAAAATAACTGCAGAAATATGAAGAGCGATTAAGACGAAGAGGGCTCGGTTGATAGAGATGGGTTAGGTTTCATGTGTATAGTTTCTTCTGTTTTGATATGTCTCATTGTTTCTAAATACATTGACAGACATGGATCACTCAGTTCAGTGAAGGTTAATAATCCACTGTATGTTAATATTTTCATTTAGCTAATATCTTCTTATAAATGTAGTAACAAAAGCTGTAGGTCGTTTGTATATAAGAATTAGGAACTTGTACCCCAGAAAACGGGGACCTTGAGGAAGATTCATGGTAGGTTACTGCATGTCATTATTGGAACCAACCAGGGAAGTATTGTTTAGTGTTAGGCTCCCTTTGAATGTGTGGTAAATAGATGGCTGATAACTTGGTGAAGCCTGAATACATCTAGCATGTGTATTTATATTTTTAAATGAAGCCTGTTAACATTTAACAGTAATTTCTCTTGAAGTGCATTGTGTTTTCTGTCACTTAGTTGCTGAAGTTCAGATGTTATGTGCTTTTTTTATTTATTTCTTCCTTTTTTCTGTTGTGTAAAAACTAAGTAGCTGTCTCCAACAAAAGTTGTGTATTTGCATCAGAAATTTCTGGATGAGGCCCTTTACTCTGTATTTATCTGAGATTAGACTAGAGTATCACTGTTTTTTCCTAGCCTTTAAAATTCCCAAGGCTAGTCTGCAACTTGCAGATCTCTCAAAATGCAGTGTGTTCAAATTGCTCTTGTTAAAGGGTTTTCTCTGCTGACGTGAAATGGAGTTGTCTTGTTAATTGTGCTCCGGTGCTGAGAGGAGAAGGTTCTAGGCAAGGTATCAGCCTTTTTGCAGATTTTAAATACTGTGAGCCAGTGATGTGTATTCGGGTGATTATAACCAGTGCAAATTGATTCAGCTTAACAAGTATGTTCAAGCTCGTTTCTGTGTCCAGCTTTTGCTGTCTTGATCATTACTTACTGGTTAGACTTTGGCTTCAGGATTTCCCCAGATGAAAACGTTTGCTCCTCCCAGTCAAAACTGTTCTGTTTCCTGAAAACTCTAATTTGATATCTTCCTCTTTTTTAATCAGGCAGCTATTCCCCAGCTTGTTTGATTGTTTCAGAGGTTTCCAAACCCCTTGTTCCCTGGGTGTGTCTTTAGTGGCAGCCCTCATCTGCTTGTTGCTGTTCTCTGCTTTGGGCTGGCACAGCTGAATGTGCAGCTGTGTGGAGAATTCATCCAACTGAAAAATAACCTAGAAGAACAAAGTGATGGAGGTGTCCCAGAATGTGAAATCTCAGCCTCAGGTTTTGCTGGAGGAGGTTGGTGGATTGTCATGTAGATTTTTGGACACTTGTCAGCATTTTGAGTCCAGCTAGGGCTCCGTGCTACCTATGTACTTGTGAACTTTGCTACTGCATTCCCTGGGAGGGCCAGCACAGTCACCGAAATGACTGTGCTGCTAGTCTAGGAAGAAATGGATGCTACATCAGCATTTGGAGATTTTAAAACTTACTTTTTCCCCATGACTGGCTTCCATAAGGAGTACAGAGCATAGACAGTGATCTGTAAGGCTTTGGTTCTAGTTGAATGCTGTTTAATGAGCTCATGGACTCTGACATCAACTGTGGCTTTCCTTAGGATCTTTATATCTGTTTTGTAGAAGGGTCATATATAGTGACGATGTTCCAACGTATGACTTAGAGGACAGATGACAGTTGCACAGGTGGAGACATCCTTTTATAATTTGCCTCCTTGAACTGCTGTTCTCTAAGAAAAAATCTTGGAAGTAGATAATGCAATTAAAGAATGATTTGGGAAAAACATACTATTGTTCAAATCATAGTTACTAAAGCACAATAAATACTGCACTAAAATAATTCTGCTGTACTCAAGTCATGATCACATTTTTTCTGTACTACATCAGAACAGTTTTAATAATACTTATTTTTATTTGTAGATAGTAACTGCACTGTCAAATGCAACAATATAAAAATAAGTAATTTATAGGATAATTAGTCCAAGGGTATTTTTCTAGCAATTGGTAGGCTAAAAAGTAAACCAGAACTGAACCCCCTCCCCCTTCCACCATTTGACGTCCTGGTTTATTAAGGTACAGCCTAAACCCCAAATTTAAAGGCTTTTTGATTGTCGTGTTTGGCTGAGAAAAAACTCCCAAATTCAACAAGGTACATGTGTTCCTTTGTATTATAGCTCTGTAGAGGGTTTCTGAGGTGATTGATATCTCCATCTTGGAGTCGGGTGGAAAGCATTGTCATTAGGAAGTATTCGAATGTGCTGTGTTCTGATACACAGAGTAGTAGTAGAGTCGTCTTTTAAAGTAAGAGAGAACTTTCTAGCATGCACAGGGTTGTGCTGGTTGCTGCCGAATCATCTTTTACTAATGAGTCCTGAGGAATTAGAATTAATTTTAAGTGGCATAGCAATCTGAGTTATGAAAGAGATGACTTTTTAAATAAGTTTGATATTTAGGTTTAAGATCTTTAGTTTTGTTTTCTGTAATTGTCAATAACTGGCAGAAATTGGGTTGCTGTTGATTTCATCTTTAAGATGCTGATGTTAAATATTGAGTGGTTTAATTTCAGGCAGTCCAAACCATTATGTGATACTACTTTAGAACAAAGTAAGAACATCATCTTAAGCTTAAAACATTAAAATGTTTTTTACAAGTTGGGGGGAGGCAGGGGTTAGCATTAGAAGATTGTTGTTACAGAATATGGCTGGACCTTGTTGTTTGACTGGTGGCCTGAAAATTCTCATTTTGGGCAGTGTTCTAAGTAAAGACTTTAATTGTTAAAAGTAATTTTGCCAAATATGCTGTTTGAAGGTTTTTTGAGCATCATGTGATTCCATTGATACATTGATTCCATTCCTTCATTGATACTCTCAATATTTCAAGACCTTTAGTAGAGTTCACTATCTAAAGGATTTCTGTAACAGTAAACTCCTTGTAAAACTCCTTTATGTCTTATACATCTAATACCGCTTAGTCTCCTAGGCAACTGATAGCTGGACGTGACTGTGGGACAGTGGGCTTCTCACTACTTTACTGCTATATTATATTTCCAGATGAGGATGTGTAGTTAATAAAATTACTTACAGGACTAATTGGTGATAATTATTATTTTCTCTTCAATGTGTGATTGTGTTGCCATTGTGTGTCTGCCTTCATTCTGTGTTAAAAAGAAGACAATGCTTTATGCTTCTTTCATCGTCTCTGGTACTTTCAGCACAAATCTCTGCAGGATATGGTGAACAACCTCTTTCCTGAGGCCTTGGAACAAAAGAACTGAGCTGCATTTTGCTGCTCCACCTTCCACGTTTGTTGTTTGGGTTTTTTTCCATTATGGAGTTACAGAATCATTTAGGTTGTAAAAGACCTTTAGGATCATAAAGTCCAGCCGCTAACCTAACACTGCGTAGTCCACCATTAAACCGTTTCCGTAAGTACCAAGTCTACACATCTTTTAAATACATCCAAGGATGGTGACTCCCCTTCACAGCCAGTTCCAGTGCTTGACTACCCTTTCCATGAGGAAATCTTTCCTAATACCCAATCTAAACCTGCCAACCTATCTCTTGTTACTTGGAAGAAGAGACTGACACCAACCTCATTACAGCCTTCTTTTGAATAGTTGTATTGAGCGATAAGGTTTCCTTTCAGCCTCCTTTTCGCCAGCTAAATTACCCCATTTCCTTCAGCCATGCTCATAACTTATGCTCTAGACCCTTCATCAGTTTCGTTGCCTGTCTTTGGACATGTTCCAGCATAGCAATGTCTGTCTTCTTGTGACAGGCCCAAAGCTGAACACAGTATTTGAGGTGTGACCTCATGAGTGCCGAGTACAGGGGGACCAATCGCTGCCCTGGCCCTGCTGGTCACACTGTTTCTGATAC